>VXCM01000290.1:196506-221649 GCA_014773175.1 Lucifuga dentata
ACCCCCACCCCCCGTGAGCAGCCTGGGAATGACTGTGGCGCTACTTAACGGCGGCCCCAGCCATCCTCTCTCACGCGGCACGCAGCCCGCCAAGGCTCCCTCGGTACGCAGCACTCTCCACGCTCCCACATGCAAAATTTATGACTGCAGCGAAAACACAAAAGAGAACGGGATCCAGTTCTGTCTCGCAGAGCAGATATAGGTTTTTCAAATCCCACACTCCCATACCCCAAGACGTTGTTCAGCTGTATGACAGTGGCAGAAGGAGTGAGGGGAGCGAGCGANACTCCCATACCCCAAGACGTTGTTCAGCTGTATGACAGTGGCAGAAGGAGTGAGGGGAGCGAGCGAGCGAGGAGAGAGAGAGAGAGGGAAAGATTAAAGTCTTCCTGTCTAGCACGTGTCTATTTTCATCCTGCTCTACAGAGTATAAGGGTTTGTGTCTTATTACAGTTAGAAGAGGGAACAGACTCCCGAACACAACTAGGCTGCTTTTCCACTTCCCTTTTACCCCAGAGAAAGCTCTTGTATTGTACCTACGTCGGGTACAGTCGAAGGCTGGGCCTGTTTTTCCAGAGCTGCTGATCATCCCTGTGAAAACTACATGAGAGCCGTCAGTCTGAGGAAGTAATGATTCAGACACAAGTTTTGGAGAAGATTGTTAAAAATCTGAATAGTGTCAGTTGATTTTTTTCACTCTTCCTTGAATCATTTTCACATAGAAACTGGACAACTTTTCAAAAATAGGACATACGATTTCTTGCCAGAACTGGCCAAGTTTTAATCAAAGTCCAAATCAGTTGACTTTCTGGTGCGGAGGCTACATGACATTGTATAGGCACTTTAAAGAGCCACACGCACTTAATTATTTACTCTTAATTAAGTATTGCTTAATTCATGCTCTGGGCAAAGTGCAAATGATTCAGTATTGGCAAATGCCTGCATTGCATAAAGCCACACAAAGGAGCTGTTTGTAGGTACTGTGATCCGCTGGCAGATGTTAGATGAGCAGTGTTGTACAATCACAGTCTCACATAACACAACTATTAGGCATTTTAACCAAAAAAAAGTCCCAAGATTTGCTTTTGCAATTCCATGGAATCCAAAACAGCATGCAGATTAAGCCAGTTGTCATTTGTAGTTTATCGTTGTGAGCGGATATTTGAATGGATTAACAGACACACATTTCCTTTTTTGATAACAGAAAACTTAAACTCAGTCATTACATGCTTGACCTCTGTCCCATATCATTTTGTGGCATTTTTGCGCTCATTAATTTGTATTCTAAAATGTCAGTTGTTCACATTAGCATTTGCAGGAACAGGTGATAAGATCGACAACACGGGTGGATAAGCAGGTAATAGCTTCCTGAATTTAAGGGCTTTTTTTTTTTTTTTTTTTTTGGTGCCTGTGCTGCAAAATTGGTCGGCCTTAATATTTCCTCAGGCATATCTTCCAGTTCAGACTGCTGGTTTCTGCCTCCATATGGAGAAATCAGAGAGAGATCATTAAAGATTTGTATATCTCTCTGTGACGCAGAGGAAAAAAGTCAGAATCCAACAATTAAAGGTTAATCAACAAGGCAGAAAACTGCTGTAGCTCTGCCCTCTATAGGCTGCGATGCTACATTGACTTTAATGGCTGGACTACACAGTGTTAGGCACTCCAACAGACAGTAGAAACAGTTTTCTGTATCGGTGCGTTCACTAGTTCCTGTTATGCAGCTGTTAAAGGTCAAAACCAGTGATTTTGCATGTTTGAGCCCAAATATACAACATTAATCTTTGGAAACATCCAAAAGCGAAACAGGGTCACCAATGTAGAAGATTGCAGGAAATAAAACAACTTTGAGGCTTCTTTGTCCAGCATAATTACACCATGCTGCCCCAACACTCATACATGAGTGTGAGGACGGTCCACATATCCAAAAAGAGAGAGAAGTGAATTAGCAAGATGTGTATGGGGAACAGCAATTAGATAGCATAGGCTGGCTTTTCCCGTGGTCTCACACCACAGGGACCACACCTACCTCCTGTTGGATGGATGGTTACGCTCATTCAAAATATGATGAGAATAGGTGAGTTTTGAGTTGAGATTTAAACATTTCAGTCGAGTCAGCTTCTTCTAGGGCTGCAGGGAGTTTATTCCAAAGAAGAGGAGCGTGGAAGGAGAAGGCTCTGTAGTTATGAAACATGTGGATATTTGTTGCCCAAGTTCATTTACTGTATTTATCCAGACCTTTATCACAAGTTAGAGAATGACATACGTACTTATATAGTTTATTAAATTTTCCTCTGTGCTCCAGTAAACGTAACATGCTACCTTAAGAAATATAGATATTAAGCTACAAGGCTTTTTTCATGTGCTGCTATTTCCAGCTCTCCATTATTACAGAAGATACAAAGGCTTTGCCCCATGTCCAAGGTTTTTGCCTGAATCTATTAATTACTGCCATGTGGCATTCCCCTTTTCTATTTTTAATTTATCAAAAAAAAAAAAAATTCATAGTGTCTGCAGGCATCTTAAAATGCTCATTAATCTTAATTGTGGAGTTACCCAAGTCTCGTTTTCCTTTCAGAGTGATAGTATTTCCACTGGTGAGGAAAATGGCTTTTTAAGATTGCCATGATGTGGCAACAAATCACACTCTGACATCACAGAAAAGGGGGTCAGAATCAATCAGCCACCCAATGGCCTTTGACATTCAATAAACATCAGCGGGTATTTATATTCGTCCCTAACTGCTGGCTAAAATAACAGGCCAGAGATGACAAAATATGATAACAATTAGACAGGCTGCAGCGTGGGGGCCCTCATATCTGCATGGTTCACTGGCTGAATCACAGACATGTTGGGAAATAGAAAGAAGCAGAAAAACAGAGTGGGGAGAGAGAGAGAGAGAGAGAGAGAGAGAGAGAGAGGAATCATCATGTTGATGCAGTCATTTACCAGAAAGCATCGTTCAGCCCACACAAACTCAAATGCCACCATCTAAATCCAGCCTTAATTAGACCCGTGTTGAATGGAGAGGACAGGAGGCTGAGGGGGCTAACAATATCAGTTGTTTACAATAACATCAACCTCCTTGTTATGGCGAATGTGTGACAGGGTGATAAGGTCACACATGGGACTCCATTATAGCAAAGTAGATGCGGTTCTATCTGGCAGAATTGATCCCGCCACCCCTCAGTCTGTTGTTATTAGTCATTTTCCACAAAGTAGTAATCCGATAAACTTTACTTAAACTTCAGCTTCACACAGTTTATTGGAAAACGTATACACGTTTGTGAATGCAGTGACGGGCGAGCTCGTAAGCTAAGTAAAGGAATAAAAATAAGAAATAACAACCCCGCAACAAGCTATTGGGCATAATTCATGATATGTCTTCAGCTCGTCATGTCACAGTGAGTGGAGACATTTATGTCAAGATTAAAAGAGCTTCCACACACAGCAGTACTGTATTTTGGTGTCAGTAGCAGATAATGGCTAGTCTCCAGAATGTCTTCCCGCATTCATATTCAGACACAGCCTCACTTACAAGCCTGAGCTATGCTCTCACATTTTCCCAGGTGTAGAAATAACAACCTCACCGCTGTCTTAATGGGCGGTTTCAGCACACCCACTTTCTCCTTTCGCTTTGATTGATTGTTTTAATTTAAAAATAACTGGAGTTACCTATTTATTTTTGGTTTATTTATCTCGCTAAAAGGGCTCCTATCGGTCGCTGGCAGGTCACACAGTTTCAATTTCCGGAGTCCCTCCCCGCCAAAAAAATGCAGAACGAGTACAATAATGGCCTTTTGCCTCCTTCTCTTCTGACATTCTGTCTTTACCTTTGGCTCCCGCAATCAGTCAGTCTGTTCTTCAGAGCAGTGAGATAGGTCAAACAGACACACTTTTGGCATTTCATGTGGCGAGTCCAAAGATTAAGTTGACCATTCAACTGTAAAAAGTATTCAGACCCCAAATGGTATGAATATGAATACATTCAAGGGCTATACCAGTGAGTTTGCATGTTTTTTTAGCCCATTTACTACACGTTACATTACTGCTCACCTTTTTACAAACCATGTTGTCATATTTTAGATGTATGAATGTATTTTTCAGACTTTCCAGACATCCATTGCTTTCCATCCATTTCTGTACTTACATGAATATTTATTTGCAAACTCTTTAAACTTGTTTGAAATGTGTGTATACTCCATAACAATGAGCACCAGTTCTGAAACATCCTTATTATGAGATATGTGGGTTGGTTGATCAGTTGACTCATATACTGTATATAATCAATTCGGTATTTCTGCACAGACAGCATTCATTTGAGCTGATTATCACTTAAAAGTTCTAACTTAAGAGTTATACAAGATGAGCAGTGTACCATGATTGTGCTCTTAAACTAGTTCAGCACCCACTGTAATCACATAATTTGGAGAGAAGGGTGCACAGAGAGCTTGGGTTGGGTCAGTAACTGTTGATTTGTGTGCCTGTAAAGCCCTTTAAGATATTATATGTAATATAGGGTTGTACAAATAAACATGACTTTACTTGACCTACAACTACATTTTGCACCGATAAGGAATTTTTTTTACAAAAATGAATGCAAACTTGATGTTCATTGTGATGGATCATGACTCAAGCGGGTTTCAAGAGTCTGCTAATCATTGTTTTCGCTTACAGAAATTCAGGGAAACTAACTTACTGGAAGGTACAAATACCAATACCTTCAGAAGGCTGGAAAACTGGTCAACAGTAAAGCATTGATATGGTCCTTAAATATTCCAAACAAAAAAATAACTCCAAATTCCATAGGCGGATTGTATTTCATTTATAGATAACAGCTTAGCCTCCACAGACATCCTGTACATTTGATGGTCCTGCTGCCATTTTAAACCTATTTCATAGCACATATTGCCATTTGGCAGCAATATATATCTACTATGAATGGAAAGTAGCAGTTATGATATTTGCTGCCCTGCAATTATTACCACCAAGTAAACTAAATAATCTCGGGGACCTTGCAGAATGTAATTTCTAAGAGAAACCCCAAGAGTCCCGCTAGGTTGTGGGAATCTGTAAACACACAGACTGAGCGAAGTCCCTGAGGCCCAGCAGTGCCTAAGAGAAAGGGTAAGTGAGTGTGGATAACACTGCTATCAAACAATGAGACAGCACAGTCGGCCAGAAAGGGACTTAAACTCATTACAGCCGAGAAGGCCGAGCCCACATGTTGGGTTATAGTTGTCTACTTATTGCTGTGAAAATGGGCCTCTTGAAAGGAGAGTTTAGATATGTCACTCTGCAAAATGAAGTCACTTTCAGCTCGTGCGGAGTTAACGGCGATCCTGTGGTATATTAGGTGCGTCGCATTCAACTGTGCAAACCTCGTATTAGGTTGTGATGTGTAGTGTAGCTGGAGGGTAAAATGAAAAACAAGGTTTGGATTTACAGTTACATCTCAGGAACCCGCGGTGTAGTGCTAGTTAAAGCCACGATTCCCCGATTGATTTGTTTATATCATTAATAACATCAGAGCATGAAGGGGAGGAGAAAAATTAGAATAATTAAGACAAAATTATTCAAAAAGGGATACAAGTCTAAGGTGTGCATTTGAAAGTTGTTCTCATGTTGTGTACAATATTCAGTTTTTTGAGGCTCAAAGGCAAAAATAGATCTCTTGGCCTTTTTGTTTGGAGAGGAGGCACAGTTTCAGCCTGGCCTCAGGTTCCTCTTAAGGACACTACTTTGTCGGTCGCATCCTTCGAATGATCCAGCCTTCGAGTGGGGAAGGAGCTTTTGTAGGAGACAATCAGAATATGCCACTTTCTTTGACCTACAGAGAACATTAAGAGGTAGAGATCCGGCGCTGCTTAGACTTATAAACTAACAACTAAGAAATCTGGGACTTAGTGAGTCAGCGACCTTGGGCTTTCTCCCATGCATACATTCTGTGTGTGAGAATTACCTTAAAGTGAAATAAAGTTTTACCTCCTCGGAAGCACCGACACATCCTAAATGAGATCCCTGTGGCCATGTGTTTGGAATGAGCGAGGAAATGAATCCTGTGAACAGCAGAAAAATAACAGGACTCAGCATTCCCCACTCACATTGTGCCTCAACATTTAATAAGCACGCTATCTGACTGCAGAGACCATGCCATAACTAAAAGGTCACGTGCACGACCCCACTGCCTCCCTAGGAACACAGTCGTAATTACACTGGAAAAAAAATGCTGATTGAATAGGTCTAAAATTAAAAAACAAACAGCTAAACTACCAACCAAAAAAGTCGAGGCCAACGTCCCAAACAACGAGTCCACGTAAACTTCAATAAGTCACCGGGCAGCACATTTTTATGAAAAAAAAAAACGTCTAAAATGTTTTTTAACAGCTAAAAGAAAAAAATCCTGGTCAAGATCAAATTACCGTTCAGCAATTTCAGTAGAATCGAGTATTTCCATTTTGTGATACTTAACTACATTACAGACAGAAACATGTTACTTTTCACTGTATCTAATGGCTGTAGTTACTAGTTATTTTGTAGATTAAGACCAAATTTAAACTGAGATAAAATCAAAAGTTAAATCATAAGGTAAAATTAGATTCCTTTCTAATTCTTTTACAAAGGAAAAGTGTGAGTTTAGTGTAGAGGAGAATGTAGTTCTTCAACTAGCATGAAAGCATTAAAATATGATCCATTTCATGTGTTTCCATTGCTATGTCTAATCAAAGGTGCAGTTTAACTGCAGTAAAGTTTGTTTTAAGTCCAATGTGTTAAAGGATCATACCATCTGTTTTTGATTCTGTTTTTTGAGCCTAATATATTCATACATGTTACGCCCAAAGGATTAAACCGTATTTCAGCTTTCCTGATATTTTGCAAAATCTTTTAATCTTTCAAAATCAAATATTCAATTGATACACCCACCTTAAAAATCCATGTTTCTCCTGCTAATAGTTACGCAGCCTTATGAAGTCACGACCATTTAAATTTTTTGATAAACGCAGGTCTTCTTTTGGAACTATATTCCTCGGTGGAGACATACATTCACTCCACACTTTTTATTGCACTTAAATGCTAAAATAACGACACTTCAAAAAAAACCTGAATACGTCTTGTTCGTGATGATGGATTACCTATCCCAAGTATCAACAAGTTGATTTTAATAGCATACCAGAATGAACTGAAACCAATGGTGCTGGAAGGTAGGAATAACATTTAATTCACCGTTCCAGTCGTATGCTTTGGGAAATGATTGTCAGTAACATAACATGTATGAAAATTGAATATATTAGGCTCAAACATGCAGAATGGTGGTATGCTCCTTTAAATGGTTTAAGTAGGGGATCGAATGTACAACACACTTTACTGCAGTTGTAGCCACATTACAACCCTGTCCTCTTCAAGATCAATGAATAGTTCAATAGGTTGGTTCTTTGTGGATGGTGTGGACCCGAGTTCGATTGCTGTGTTTGCATATGCCCAGACGAAACAGACTTCAGAGGTCTGAAACAAACGCCCAATACAAACTAAATGTGAAAACACCCAAACTCTCCATAATTTGAGACATGTTGTTGTGGTTAAAAGCAATAATATAGTAAGAAGTAATGTTACTGTCTTACATGTTGCAATGTGGTCCAGGAGAAACAATATTTCACTCCTCTGTATGTCCTGTGCATATTCTTCTTCTTCTTCTTCTTCTNGTCCAGGAGAAACAATATTTCACTCCTCTGTATGTCCTGTGCATATTCTTCTTCTTCTTCTTCTTCTTCTTCTGTTTGCTAAATTACCTATCTCCATAAAATATCAAACTTTATGCTCATGTAAAACTTTTGCCCTTTGTTAAAACAATAGTATGTCGTTAAAAAAGAAATGTGGATGCCAGTTGTGTTTTTAACAAAGTCATGCAGCTTCTGTGACCTGTTGTAGCACTTTCCACACCCTGGTTTTATTTTTGGCACGATTTGACTTGAGGCCCGAAAATGGCACCAGCTTCCTATTACCACCTTTACACGTATCGCTAACGAATACCATCAGCCTGATTTCAAAAGAATATTTTGAATACGTGTCACTTGGTGAAACAAAGTGTTCTACATCATAAAAACCCTCAGTTTTTTCCCCGTCAGTACGCTGCTTGATAAATGTTAACCATTCTTTACCAGAAAGAAGTACTTCACCAGATTCAACAGTTTTCTATCCATCTTCCTCGTGTGTCTCTTGTTCATCAATGATGTATGCATTTCTTGAACTGCATTTCCTTTGTCACATCCTCTCTTTATGGACAAACTTTGTTCACTCTCTCTCTCTACTTTGTCTGCTTCAGTCCCTCTGTCACTAGCTTTCTTTCTCTTTATCTATCTTTCTTCTCCTCCTTTTTCCTCCCTCCTCATTTCTCTCCACCTGCCTTGGACTCCATCGTTTTCTCATGCTGCCGGCTTCTTCCACTTAGCCGGGTTCATTCTTTACCCATTTATTTTTCTTGGCGTTCCTCCGCTCGCATTTTCTTCCTGTTCAGCTGCGTATCGATGTCTTCTGACAGCAGCTGTGTTTAGAGCTGTTAAATGGTAGTTCAGTCTGCTGCGGCATCTCAGTTTGTTTGTGACTTAAATTATAAAACACAAGTCGCACTCTGACATTAGCTGTCAAACTGCTAATTATGCAAATGTTAATGGCTTGTCACAGCTAATTTTACTGTAATATGTTAAAGAAAGTCTTGCACTTTATGTTTTTGTATTAGCTGAGTTATACTTGTGTATTCAGGTTTCTGCTGTCACTAAAAGCATAAGCACTATTTGCATTTTATCATATTTAGAATGTTAAACATGCTTACCCATCATAAGCCACAGCAAACTTGGAAACAACAAACACTGTGTCTGTTCAGTCTACTTCTTAAATGCATTTGCTCAAACAAGTAGACATGAATGCAGATTTTTTTTTTCTTTTTAAAACTCCAAACAGTCTGATTCCATCATGTCTGGACGTGGCCCAGTTCAGCCTCATTCATTGGTCACTGCCACAGTCAGGATTAGTGGCAGTGAGCGCCTGTAATCTAAAACAGATGACAGTTTCTCTCCTCCAAACAAAGCTCTACCTTGTTTTGGTAGATGACAGGATTTTGTCAAGGCCATATCTTTTGAAACACGCCTGTCCAAAACACACGAGGGAGCGTTAGATCATTTTCTGTCCGGGTCCTGTAATGTCCGGTATTCTTAGTATGCAGCCTGTTTGATAATTGAATGTGTTTCTAATGGATTCCAGCTTGTGAATTACTTCACATGATGCTTTTCAGATAGAACAATAGCATTTTATAAATTTGTAATAATGGCAAATAAATCCTACTATCCCAAATTTTGTCCATGTGTAAGGAAGGAAAGGAGAAAAGAAACTTAATTTATAGGCAAAATAAAAAAAAAAAAAAAAANAAAAAAAAAAAAAAAACATGATTAAAAAGGAAAAATTTCTACATGTGCATAAGGAAAAGATTTTAAACATCTGGCCAGTGACTGCAGATGAAAATTAGCTTTTCGGGCTAACTCTGGCTCTTTGAGGTATGTGCGCGCAATTTACAGTATAGCAAGGAAACCTCTATGAGCTCATTATTATATCAGTATATATATGGTCTAAACAGGATAATTTTGTGTCAAATTTGCATACTTTCTGCCAACAAATCTACCATTTCACATTATAAATGGACCTGTATAGTTAAGATTATTGATTCATTTCATCATTTTCGTGTGTATGCTGTAGTTCATAGCATGTTTTTCCTTGTTCCTTGCTGGGTCGAGAGCTGTTACCATCTGGGGCTTGACACTGGTTATATAAATGAACCTGACTTGACCTGACCTGACTTGACTTTCTGGTAGAGGCCAAGTCATTTTGCGTCTCCTGTATAATTACAGGTCATGGCAGCACAGCAGAGAAAAGGGCAGGTGATTTAGGGTCAGGACACGGGGTGTAGCTCCAGACAGGAATTGGAAAGCACAGTACACTATTAAACTTCAAGATAATAATTTTTAATTAAACAAGTACTTGATGCCGCTCTCCTCTCAGAGCGGGGCCATTTTTGGGAGTGTAGAAAAGGTTTGCAAATTGGCCACTTAGCCAGTGAGCTCGATTTATTTCCACAAGCCTCCAAAATGGCTGTCGAGTAGAAACCCAGTTTTAATGTTTATGGACAACATTTTCCTCCACATTTTACTAAGTTCACATTCTGCTGAGGATTATTTGCAAACTAGGCAAGAGCGAGCTCACCGGGACTGGTGGGAATTTTCACTGCCATGTATAAAGATGCACTGCGGCTAAAATGGCAACAAAAAGCACCATGTCTGAATCCAAAATGGCACATATGACTCCCCTGTGACCCAATGAGTCACATGGCCCACGGTGTGAACCAACTCTCGGAGGACAAATACCACTTTACAGCTCAGCATTGACTTAGAACTGAAGAAGTTACTTGGATGAGTGACCAGACATCTCCAGGACTAAACAGCAAATCCAATTTCCCTGAACTGCTGCTGCTAAATATCCATTAACCCAGACGACTGAGACCTTTCATGACGCAGCATTTACTCTTCTTCTCTTTTATTATTCCACTGCCACACATGCAGCCACATTACATTTTTCTGCAGACAGAGAAGGAAAAGCAGAAGTGGGTCAAACAGTGTTTGCAGGTTGTTCTTGGTGTTTGTTTTACTGCTGACTGATGGACAAACGGAGTTTTTCGCACAAAAAAAATATACATCAGATTGACTTTCAGATACTTTCACCTAAAGTACTGAGCTGATGACGTGTTTTAAAATTTTTGTATTAATGACTTTTGTCAGATTATAGGGGGCCTTTTAAAAATCTGGCCAAGGACTGCAGATGAAAATTAGCCTTTCGGGCTAACTTTGGCTCATTTTCCTCTTTTACTGTTGAGCAATGATCGATTATCCCGAACAAATAATAAATGAATAAATGTGGACATTTTCTAGTAAGATGTAGCTAAACCCACTTATTAATCATCTAAACAGGAAAAGCAGATATTGATGTTTGGTTATCAGACGCAGGGTGCACACCTGCTTTACACTGCGTTGCAGGAGGATCATCCAGGAGGCTTCCATCTCAACGCTTTCATCAGACTGAAGTGTGTTTTTTTGTCTTTGGTGAAGTGTCTCCTGCTGGAGAAGTGAAGCGCAGGAAGAAGCAGGATGTAGAAATCCTCAGCAGGTCGATACACAAGCCTGTAAATTACCTCAATGGCGCTCACGATTGAAACTGAATAGGCTTCATGAATGATTTAAAGGCTGTTTTATGGGAACGCTGTGAAGAGCGGTAACACAGCGGGCAGAACGGGATAACAAGTGCAAAACAACAAACACACACACACGGTTTGTAGAAAGGGAAAAAAACTCACAGTAGCAGAACTTATAAACTGATGTGTAATTTCCATGAATGGACAAACACACAACACACAAGTTAACTGCAGTGTGTGTGTAGTTATCTTATGAATGGATGCTCATGAAAAGGAGTCGTGCAGTTGTGCAGTTGCGTGTTTGTGTTTAACACTCATCTGCACTGTAAATAAGGTTTTGTGGCAGGCAAACACACTCCTCCTGCCCTTTGTATTGGCAGACGTCTCAGGCCCCCCCCGTGTTTACAGGGTTTCACCACACTGCCAGCCAGAGGCCTTTTACATATTCATTACACAGGGAACAAGGTACGGACAATAAAACTATATGCTGAGTACACACTCTACTGTACTTAAGTGCAGGTTTGAAGTACTTTGGGGAGACTTTGTAGTTTTACTCCACTACAGTTAATTTATTGCTATTATATTTTTCCCTCTTTTGTACTTTTTGTCTTTAGTTGTTTCTTTCTTTCCCCCTTTTCTTCCTTTCTCCCTCATTTCGATGCTTCATTTTCCGTTCCTTCTTTCCTTTCTTAGTTCCTCATGTCCTTCATTATTTTATGCCTGCAGTGTTTTCCTTTCCTACTCTGTTCTTTCCTTATTTCTTTCCTTCATTTTGTTTGAAATGTCCATTTCTTTTTTCTTTCTTTTTACCCTTTTTATTTTTATCCTTGCCTTCTTGTATTCTTCCTTACTTGTTTCCTTCATCCTTCATCCTTCATGAAACTTTTTTCTTCCTCTGACGCACACATCACCTCTCAACGACATCTCCACTTTAATTTTTCTCCTTGTGCACGTTTCCTTCCTCTGATATTTCTCCTCCTGTCTCCTCTGAAGGATGTGTGGAATGACCAAAGCAGTAGCCATATTTCTGACGGGACTAATAGAGCTGATATTTTATGATATTTTACAGTGAACACAGGCTGCAGCTTCATTATACCTCCATTGATTTACAGCTGCAGAGCATTGACATCAGGCCGCGAAAGCTTTAATACAGCTGTTTCACTGAAGATTAGAATTCTGCACGTATAGCCACTTCTCGGTGCCATGTGCGCACACGGTTCTATTACGATTGGCCACGGAGGGAATCAAACCTCTAACCCTGCTGGTGTTACCGTCACGCTCTACCCACTGAGCTATACAGAACACTTTCTGCTCACATGGGATTATTCAAAAATATTCCGCAGCGCTGAGCCCAATGCTAACATGAATTCCTCAACTGCCACGGCGCTTCATGAGCTCATGAAAAGCAGAGCACTTTCCCCATTTTCCACGCAGCCCTCAGACCAGCACCCAATCACAGCGCGGTCAAAGGAAATGCTAAACGAGATGATTGGTCGGGAGCGGCGCGTTTTCACCGGGAGATTTTTCACTTCACAGGCTGCATTTACAAGTTCTGATTTGTGCTTTTAGAGGCGTTCACTGTGGAAAAGTATAGGTGTGTGCTAACACACACACACAGACACAAAACACTTACTTAACTGCGACAATGCAGGAATAAAGAGTAAACACAGATTTTGTAAAAGCTACAGCAACAAGCGTTCAGCCAAGCCTTTATTTTGACTTAATTTGGCGATACAAAAAATACAGATTAAACTTGATGCTGCTGGTTGTTGCACACTTTGAATGACATTTTCAGCATCATTTTCAGAGACAGGAAAGTTTGACTTCCTCTTGTGGAAGGAATATTAGAGAGTTAGTTGGTAATTCACAAGTTTGTACTCGGTGTTCTGCCGTTTCTGTTCACTGGGATAATTTGATTTTGCCAGATATCAACCTTGACCTGATCTGATGACAATGTCTCATCATGAGTATTCAGCACCAAACTTCACTTTTAATAACTGCTGATGTTAAAAGAAATATTATAAAGAAATATTAATATAAAGTATAGACTTTTTTTAGTGTAGACTTTTTTAATATTAGTGGCTTTAAGACTTCTACAAATTGCAATTTTTGGTTTAGAATTGCGATGAAATTTATGGTCATCCATTAAAAATCATCAATCTCAGAAACATCCTCTGATCCCCAATTTAGCACCTGTGACCAAAGACAGCTTGTGACAAAATTTTGAGTGTGAAAAACCAGAAATTAAATCTCACACTTCTGGAAAGCCTCGCAGATGAACGTTGACTACATTGTTTTTTTTTTCCTGCTTTTCATAAGATTCACCGCACAACCTGACATGCATCAAACTTAATGCTGTGCCAGCGTTGTGCAACGTGACTCGTGGTGAACTCATGAGATCACTGTCACCGTCTCAATTTGTAGGATGTGTTGCTATGATACCAGAAAGCAACACAGCAATTAGAGTAATTAAATATACCCCAGTATAAAAAGAATCATTTACACATCTGAAAGATGGAGGATGATGCCTTGCAGGTTCTCAGGAAATACACAGGGACACGTTAACATTGCTTTTTTTATTATTATTATTATTATTATCAGACGAAATAATATAACTAAAATGAAACTTGAACGATTCCCATTGGGGGAAATTCGGGACGAGGTCAATTTCCAAGCTGGATGCATGTTTCATGAATCCAACAGTGTTTTCTGCTTTGGCTGACCTCAAAAAATAAATACATGAGAAGAAAAAAAAACCTTCACCTATCTTTCTCCATCCCTCCTTTCTCTCTGTTATTCATGTTGATGCACACACACACACAAACGTGGCGTGGATAAGATAGTCAGACATGCCAACTGTGTTCATAAAGGAAGTGAAGCAGACCTGCACAGCGCAAGTCTGCCATCTACTGAGAAACCAAACACACACACACACACACACACACATGCTTTTCTTCATCTAACATGTTGTATTTCATCTCTTCTCGTGCTTCTCTGTTATTGGGAAATATGTTATTCATTGAAGCCAAGATGGGATAAAAAAAAAATAATAATAAATAGAGATTTTTTTTTGTAGTGTAAGGATCGAGTAGAAAAGTCTAAGAAAACTTTCAATTGAAACATAACTTTACTCTGTTCTATATTATATTAGTTCTGTTTTTTTTTTCTCCCAAATCAAGGTCATTCTTTTGCTTTGATCATCTTAGCTGCTTTTTTCATTTCTTTTTTTTTTTTTCAGTGGTGGAAGAAGTACTGAAATCCTATATTTGAGTGAAAGTACTGTAGTAATACTGTAAATTAAAAGTACTCAGTACAAGTAAAAATTCTGCATTTAAAGTTTTACCTAAGCAAATATGGATCAGCAGTAAAAATGGACTCGTGTCAAAACTAAAAGTAAAAAAAAACTGAACTAAAAGGATGATGTTTTTCACCAGTTTTGGAGTATTTGGAAACTAGTGAAACAATAATTTTTTTTAAATGCCTAAGATTGGAGGTGTCAAAAAAAAAACCTTATAAATGTGATTTGGGGGATTTGAAGTCTTTTCTAGTGCCTCCAATAGACTTTCTTTTTTTTTCTCAAATTCTTGAGTCTGAAATGCATTTTGCCATTAGACTAAAACAATGATCTTCCCTGAAAGTCTTAATCAGAAGTACAACTAACAGATAAATGTCAAGTAAAATGTCCAATATAGTGAAATAATACTTACTTACTACAGTTACTTTCCAGCTCTGCTTTTTTTTTTTTTTTTTTTTTGTCACATATCTGAAGGACAAACTGAAAAGATAATGAAAGAATTAATTTTTTTCATTAAACAGGTTTTCAGTTCCAGTTAAGATTGATTAGTTTAATAAACATAAATCCATGTAAAATAGTAATTTAAACCGCAGCAGCTTAAATATGACAGAATCTCTCACATAAAGTCACTTATCAAAGTGAAACTGCGGATTAAAGAAAAAATGTACAGATTGTACAACTATAAATCGACTTAATCCGCACATATCCAGTTCTTACGCACAATAGAATGGATTTGTGCATCTTGTACATGGTAGAAAAGATCAAATCAAAGAAGATCAGCTTCTTTCTCTCTTTGTTCTTTATATTCTTCAAATCAAATAATTCGGTGTGTGGTGTTTCATTTGTCCGTCACGCTCACCTCTGTGTCCCCGCATTCGCTCAAAGCTGCAGGTTTATAAACTTCATCGTTTCTGTTTCATCCTGCACCGTGTCACCGCACAGCTCAAAGGGGGAGAATCTGTGACTCTATAAGTCCGGGTAACATGAAGGAGAAAACCATGTTTTATTCATCGGCACAAAGCTTCTGAATTCACTCAAATCAAATTCTCCTGCTTTTGTTTGAGAGATCAAGCTTGGAGTTTGACAGGAATAGAAATGATTAGGTTTGTTTGACTGAGAAAAAGGCAGGAGGAGGAAAGTTTGTGTGCGAAAAAAAAAAAATCAGGAATGTTGTCAGTGAATAATGCTTTGTTATTTAATATTCTAATTGAACTCAAATATCCCAAAATTAATAAGTAATATAGTGTGAGGTGCTTTGGTAAAATGCTAATTTATTTTGCAGGCCTGGCGATGATATTGGGAGATTAATGAGAACGGATGTGTTTAAATAATGCATTAATTTGCTGATGAACATGTTTGTTTCCCGCTCTACAACTTATGACTTTCATGAATGAATTCCATTAGCAGAAAGCCCCGTGTGGCTCCTCTTCATCTCTCCTCTTTCACTTTCCACTTTTCACTCTTTCGCACAATCCGCCGCGGTGTCGCTTCTTGATAAGTCAGCAGCTCTCACATTGGGCTGACCTCGACACCCTGCTGTTGCGCTTGTTTTGTTGCGATTCTTTCATCCCGTGTGTTCTCCCACCTTTCACATTCCACTTTTTTTTCCCTCCAAACTTTGAACTCCTGCTGTCAAAGAAATTCAAAACACTTTTTGAGCAGCTCCAGGTCGGGTCAAATGAGATTCACAAAAATGTAGGATTTGAGTTTTAGGTTGGATAGCGCCGTAATAGCCAGAAAAAACTCTGCGTATGATAAGTGCTCGATAAATCCAAATCAGGCCCTGAAGGAAGTCACAGTAATTAGCATTTTTTTTTTTATCTTATCTGCTCAAATTTTTTTTTTTTTTTTTTNTTTTTTTTTTTTTTTTTGTATTTTCTTTTGTTCTCTTTTATCTTTATTCATGTTTCACTGCGTTTCATCAACTAAAGTAAATTAAACTAAATCCCAGCGCTCACTTCACATATCACAGCAGCGATTCAAGTGTCAGGCTGCAAAGCTGGGCTCATAACATGATCCAGGTCTCTGCTGCAAAGTCACACTGTAACGCAGAAAACTCTCAAGTCATATGAAGGAGCCACAGATAGCCCAGATTCTTTATTTAGAAATCAGACTCATTTGAGGGTGGGAGTGTGTGTGAAGGTTGTCAAACTCTATAAACTTGAGTTTCACGCTGATAGAAATGCATCCAGTAAGAAAAATCCACAGATGTTACACTGAATCAACATGTAACACACATGAATTTACACACACCTGCCATGTTTTTGGCTAGCGAGCCAGTGTTTGACCAACGTCTGTGTTGGTTACAACTCAGGCCTGGTAAAGCCAGCCAATCAGAGCAGAGTTGGCCTTAAAACAGCCTGTATTATTCATGTGATTAAAGCATTGCAAAGCTTTCAAAATAGCCCTCCTAATTGAAAATAAGGATGTGGAAATCTGTATAATGTGCCCCTTTAAAACACACGTGCTGTTTACTTCAGAAAGAAAACTCAATTCTGATTTTTTAATGTCAAAACTTTGCTTCCTAATCACATTTCTGCTGCTCTCCTCCTGCTCCTCTGCAGCAAAAATCTTTGTCCTCGTGTACATTTCTCATGGTGACATTTTGCTCAGTCATAGCAGAAAACGCACAGACAGCTCTGATAACATCAAAGGTGGCTCTGTTCCATTTAGTTGAGCCTGACGTACCTTAATGGAACTCAGCCGGTGTTAATGTTTTGATGAGTGAAAATCAGCATGAGAAAGCTGCCTCGCAGTTCATTCACCTGTCATTCTTTTTGTCAGGAAGAGTCTTTGAGTGGCACCAAAAACCTGAAAACCAGCAGCAGGTTATATTCCCGACCAATTACCTAGCTGTTACCATCAACACTGTCAGAGGACGTGAAGTCTAAAAGCTGTAATGTGACTCTGATGCAGAGACGATTAGATTAACAAGGACACCAACACTTAGACTGAACCAACACTTAGACTGAACCAACACTTCTCCTAGTTAAAATGGCAGTAGATATTTCCTGGAGAGTTTTTTTTTTTTTTTTTTTTTTAATCCTTCACTTTGCTTACATTTTACGTTCCAGGCGTTAAGCTCACAGTCGTAATCAGGATGAACATTTCTTTCATCCATTTCTTCATGTAGCTGCTCAGATTTATTTTTACCGACATTGTTACAGTTTGCCATGGCAACCATCTCTCCCTGCATCCTCCATCGGTGTGTTCAGCATGAGACATCCTCCTTTTGTTGTGCTTAAACCGGATTGAGATGGAGATTTTTTCATGATGACTGTGATGGGTATGTAAGGGCTTCATATAAAACAGACCATCAAAATAGAAATAAAAAGATCAGGCTCAAGGCCGTGTCACAGTGGTGCACCTTTACACATACAGCATGTTTAGCATAGAAATGTATTCTCACCCTGTGTCTTGCACTCTCATTGGCTACAGCCAATGAGAGTGCAAGACACGTCCAGATATGTAACATCCTTGATATATGAAGCATCTAAAGTATCGGCGAGTGTCTTATCACATCTTTGAACCGTTCACATGTTAGCGAGCAGCGATTTGCCTCTGATCTGGAACTTTAGTGTGTGATATCCAAAAAAAAAAAAAAAGNAAAAAAAAAAAAAAAGCCTTGGCACAAAAATCAGATGTAAAATTGCCTGGTGTAACGCTGAATAAACTGTAAACTGTGGTGAACGGTGATCTATTACAGCAGGAAATAGAATCATCAGAACATAAAATCTGCTTGAAAATCAGCTTAATCTTAATATCCTTTTGCAAAATATGTTGGGTTTTTTTCATTCAGTGCATTTCCGTGCACTATGCTGTATTTGTCTGCACTCTGATTAAGGCAGCAATGTGAGTAAGATGTGGATGGAATTAATAGGATTCTGTGGTTGAGCAATCAGAATATGATGAGTGGAGGAAATCGATTTATAATCAGTCTGTTATTGACAGTAAACTTACTCAAATTTATACTGATTTCAGTCTAATTATAGTGTTTATGTGCTGTTTGAAAAAAATCTATTTATTGCCTTAATCATCAAAGTTTGAACTGTTGTTGTGTGTTGTACAGCACAGATGAGAACTTTCTACACACAGATGTCACTACTAGATTTAACATGGAGCCATTTTTTAAAATATCCTTTTATCTTATTGTTGCCTCGTGTTTGTTAAATTCCTCAGCAGCTAAGTGGCGGATGCTTGGTGAGAGTTTGTGTCACGTTTAGCCGGACGAGCTTTGGAATTTAATTTACGTGAAAAATGTCCACCTTCATCCTCACGAAGGCTTTAGGAATTTGAACACCACGTGACAAATTAGAAATGAGCGAGCAGAAAGTTTGGGGTCGTGCAGAGTGTGTGTGTGTGCAGAGTGTGTGCGATGAGGTTTTATCACTATGATCAGCTATGCAAATCTGATTAAGGACTGTTTAATCACAGCCGATCAATCAAAGCGTGTCATTCAGGCTGGAGACATTTCTGCTCCTGACAAACATTTTTATGATTCGTTCATTTATATTAATGAGGCCTTTGATCTATTTCAGCTGCTGCCGAGCAGAGAAATTAAACTCTTAATTGCTGGGTAAAAGGATGTGTGCAGCTCAGCGCCGCTCATTTTAGAAACACTTTTAATCAGACGCACCTTTGCTGCTAAGGGAAGAGGAAATTCAAGCAGGAGATTTTTGTGGAGGATTCAGTCATCTTTTTTTTTTTTTTTNGTGTGTGTGTGTGTGTGTGTGTGTGTGTGTGTGTGTGTGTGTGTGTGTGTGTGTGTGTGTCTGAACAGATTTGATCAGAATATTATTTTTGGCAGTGGACCAGCTGAAGGCCTTCATGTTTCTTTTGTTAAACCTGTTTGTTGTGTTTTACACTCATAATCTCTCTCAGCTTTTTGCAATGAAGTTTATAGTTTTTAGCTTGTTGCAGCATCTTTACAGCACGTAATGATGCTTAAAGCTTCATGTGTTATTCGTACAGTTGCTCAGAATTCTTCATTGCAAGGATCTTCATCTTAAAAAGTCATTTCTGTTTGTTAGGAATTCATATTTAATTAAGATAGATAGATAGATAGATAGATAGATAGATAGATAGATAGATAGATAGATAGATAGATACTGTAGATGCATGAATGCATGTAGGCATTTGAGATACTGATGCTTGTTTAAAAAAATTGAAATAAGTTGATTTGAAAGTAATATCAAGATGAAGTTTTGAGGAGAATCTGATGCTTGTCTCCATGACAACAGGCCACTGTTTATTTTTCATAACAGGAAGTAAAATGCTAATCTCCTTGTCATCTTTGTTTGCACTGCTGTGTGAAAATCCAAAGTAGTTTTTAAGGTGGACAGACAGAGATGATTTATGATTCAGCCCTCACATATAGTATCCACACCTGTGTGTGTGTGTGTGTGTGTGTGTGTGTGTGTGTGTGTGTGTGTGTGTGTGTGTGCGTGTGCGTGCATGCGTGCCTGCATGTGTGCATACGTGCATAGCCAAAACTAAATCTTAATTTGTTCAATTAAATTAAATTAATTCCTTAAATTTATTTAATTGATTCAATCCAATTTAGTAAATCATTCAAATCATGCCTGAAATTCAGTTAAAAGAATTGATACTTTAAAAAATATATATATATAGATTAAAAAAAAACAATACTTATTTGTACTATATGAGAGGCTCGGTGGAAAGAATCTACGTGCACAGGCAGATTTATTCATTTGTGATAAGGAAATGAAGTATTGGATCATGTATTCCAAGTGAATATCTTCTTTACTGGAGTTGTGTTTTCCATTTTCAATGAGTCTTAACTCTTATGCATAATAAATGAAATGAATACATTCTTGCAGGTTATGATTGAAGTCAGAGGACTGCTGTCCATCATCAATGTAAAACTCTGCCAGCATTGTGTTTAAGTTCGTCTCTTACTATATTGTTACTATACTATACACTTACTATACCCTTACTATATACGTACTATAGTCTTCTTACTATACACTTACTATAGTCTTACTGTACACTTAACTATAGTCTTACTATACACTTATTATACACTTATTATACCTTACTATACACTTACTATAGTCTTACTATACACTTACTATATTCTTGCTATACACTTAATATAGTCTTCTTCCTATACATTTACTATAGTCTTACTATACACTTACTATAGTCTTCTTACTATACACTTAGTATAACCTTACTATACAATTACTGTAGCCTTACTATACACTTATTGTAGTATTACTATACACTTACTATAGTCTTACTATACATTTACTATAGTCTTCTTACTATACACTTACTATAGCCTTACTATACACTTATTATAGTCTTACTATACACTTACTATAGTCTTACTATACACTTACTTTAGCCCTACTATACATATATTCTATAGTCTTACTATACACTTACTACAATCTTACTATACACTTACTATAGTCTTACTATACACTTACTATAGTCTTACTATATAATTACTATATCCGTACCATACACTTACTATATTCTTACTATACACTTACCATATTCTTTCTATACAGTTACTATAGTCTTACTATGCACTTAGTACAGTCTTACTATTCACTTACTATAGCCTTACAATACATTTACTATAGTCTTACTATACACTTACTGTAGTCTTATTATACACTTAATATAGTCGTACTATACACTTACTATAGCCTTACAATACATTTACTATAGTATTACTATACACGTACTATACATTTACTATAATCTTAATATATGCTTACTATAGTCTTGCTATACACTTTATAAACACTTACTATAAACTTACTATACACTTACTATAGCCTTACTATACACTTATTATAGCCTTAGTATACACATAATATAGCCTTATTATAATCTTACTATACACTTACTATAGTCTTGCTATACACTTACTATAGTCTTACCTTACAATTCCTATAATCTTACTATACACTTACTATAGTCTTACTGTACACTTACCATAGCCTTACTATACAGTTACTATAGTCTTGCTATACACTTACAATGGCCTTACAATACACTTACTATCGTCTTACTAAACACTTAATATGCACTTACTATAGACTTACTATACACTTACTATAGCCTTACTATACACTTACTGTAGCCTTACTATTCACTTACTATAGTCTTATTAAACACTTACTGTACACTTACTATAGTCTTACTGTACACTTACTATAGTCTTACTATACACTTACTGTACACTTGCTATAGTCTTACGATACACTTACTGTAGCCTTACTATACCTTATTATAGTCATACTATACCCTCAGTAGGGTCTTCCTATACACTTACTGTAGCCTTAGTATACACTTATTATAGCCTTACTGTACACTTACTATAGTCTTACTATACACTTACTGTAGCCTTACTATACACTTATTATAGCCTTACTATACACTTACTATAGTCTTACTATACACTTACTACAAACTTACCATTTCCATACTATACACTTACTATAGGCTTACTATACACTTACTATAGCCTTACTATACACTTGCTATAGACGTACTATAGTCTTACTGTACACTTACTATAGTCTTACTATACACTTACTGTACACTTGCTATAGTCTTACGATACACTTACTGTAGTCTTCCTATACATCTACTATAGCCTAACTATACACTTACTATAGCCTTACTATACACTTAGTACAAACTTACCATTTCCATACTATACACTTACTATAGGCTTACTATACACTTACTGTAGCCATATTATACACTTACAATAGCCTTACTGTACACTTGCTATATACTTACTATAGTCTTACTATACACTTACTGTAGCCTTACTATACGCTTAATATAGTCTTACTATACACTTACTATAGCCTTACTATACACTTACTATAGTCTTACTATACACTTACTATACACTTACTATAGTCTTAATATAAACTTACTAAAGTCTTGCTATACGCTTTATAAACACTTGCTATAACCTTACTATAAACTTTCTGTAGCTTTACAAAACATTTACCATAGCATTACTATACACTGACTATACACTTACTATAATCTTACTATACACTTACTAAAGACTTAATATACACTTACTGGAGTCTTACTATACACTTCCTGTAGTCTTACTATACACTTACGATAGTCTTACTATACACTTACTATAGTCTTATTATACACTTACTATAGCCTTATTATTACACTTAATATAATCTTGCTATACACTGACTATCGCCTTACTATACACTTACTCTAGCCTTACTATACACTTGCTATAGCCTTACTATTGTCTTACTTTACAATTACTGCAACCTTATTATACACTTACTATACATTTGCTACACATTTACTATATCCTTAATATACACTTACTATAGTCTTCCTACACGCTTACTGTAGTCTTACTATACACTCACTATAACCTTGCTATACACTTACTGTATTCTAACTATACACTTACCATAGCTTAACTATACAATTACTATAGTCTTACTACACACTTAGTCTTAAAATACACTTGCTATCGTCTTATTATACACTTACTATACACTTACTACAGCCTTACTATACACTTAACATATACTTAGTATAGCCGTACTATACACTTACTGTAACCTTACTATACACTTATTATAGTCTTGCTATACACTTACTATAGTCTTGCTATTCACTTATTATAGTCTTTCTATACACTTACTGTTGCTTACTATAGTCTCACTATACACTTACTGTAGCCTTCTTATACACTTACTATAGCCTTACTATACATTTAATATAGCCTTACTGTACACCTACTATAGTCTTGCTATCCATTTACTATAGATTTGCTACTCACTTACTATAATCTTACTTACTTAGTCTCACTTACTAAATACTATAGCTTTACTGTTCACTTATTGTAGTCTTACTATACACTTACCACAACTTTACTATACAGTTACTATAGTCTTACTATACAATTGCTATAGTCTTACTATACACTTACTTTAATCTTACTATACACTTACTGTAGTCTTAATATACACTTACTATAACCTTGCTATACACTTACTATTGTCTTGCTATACACTTACTATAACTTTACTATACACTTACTATATCCTTACCATACACATACTATAGTATTAGTAATAGTCATCTATCTATCATCATCTGAGGTCTAAAAGGCTTTAGCCCTCAGATGATGTCATGTGGAGGTTTTCTTTTAACAGAACTGGAATAAAGGCACACATTTCAGCATCGTATGACTGAAAAGAGGCTTTGTTTTTATACAATGCACTTGGATCCTTCCATGCTATACTTTCTATCCTATGCTGAGAACATACCAATACTGTTTAATTGTATATTAAGGCTGTAGTAAGTGTAAAGTAAGACTATAGTAAATGTACAATAACACTATAGTAACTTTATAATAAGACTATACTAATTGTATAGTAAGGCTGCAGTAAGTATATAGTAGGTGTATAGTAAAGCTATAGTAAGTGTATGGTAAGGCTATAGTAAGTGTATAGTAAGTCCATGATAAAAGTATAAAAAAAATAAAATAAAAAAGACTATTGTAATTCTATAGTAAGACTATAGTAAGTGTATACTAATACCATGGTAAAAGTGTAAAAAAAAAAGAAAAAAAGACTATAGTAAGTGTATAATAAGACTATATTAAGTGTATAGTAAGACCACGGTAAAAGTGTAACAAAAAAAAACAAAAACACTATAGTAAGTGTATAGTAAGACCATAGTAAATGTACAATAACACTATAGTAACTTTATAATAAGACTATACTAATTGTATAGTAAGGCTGCAGTAAGTATATAGTAGGTGTATAGTAAAGCTATAGTAAGTGTATGGTAAGGCTATAGTAAGTGTATAGTAAGTCCATGATAAAAGTATAAAAAAAATAAAATAAAAAAGACTATTGTAATTCTATAGTAAGACTATAGTAAGTGTATACTAATACCATGGTAAAAGTGTAAAAAAAAAAGAAAAAAAGACTATAGTAAGTGTATAATAAGACTATATTAAGTGTATAGTAAGACCACGGTAAAAGTGTAACAAAAAAAAACAAAAACACTATAGTAAGTGTATAGTAAGACCATAGTAAATGTACAATAACACTATAGTAACTTTATAATAAGACTATACTAATTGTATAGTAAGGCTGCANACTATAATGAGTGTATAGCAAGACCATGGCAAATGTGTAAAAAAAAAAATAAAAAAAAATGACTATAGTAATTGTGTAGTAAGACAATAGTAAGTGTATACTAAGACCATGGTAAAAGTGTAAAAAAAAAAAAATACTATAAAAAGTGTATAGTTAGACCATGGTAAAAGTGTAAAAANCCATGGTAAAAGTGTAAAAAAAAAAAACACTATACTAAGTGTATCGTAAGACTATAGTAAATGTATAGTAAGACCATGGTAAAAATGTAAAAAAAAAAACAAAACAAAAAAGACTATACTAAGTGTATAGTCAGACTATAGTAAGTGTATAGCAAGACCATAGTAAAAGTGTAAAAAAAATAAAATAAAAAAGACTATTGTAATTCTATAGTAAGACTATACTAAGTGTATACTAATACCATGGTAAAAGTGTAAAAAAAAAAGAAAAAAAGACTATAGTAAGTGTAT
>VXCM01000291.1:0-70152 GCA_014773175.1 Lucifuga dentata
ACCACCACGTCTCCTTATCTACTTTCCTTCCAGATGACACCCCAAGTACTCTCCTACCTGTCTCCCACCTCTCAACACAAATATATAATGATTCGTGTGCACATACTGCATACACCTATGTGCACAATGGCACAAACTCAAACATCCGTGCATTTTTATTTATTATCTTAAGCCTAAAGTGGGATGAAAGAACTTGATTGATAAGATGAGCACAGTTTTTAAACAAGAAGCCTGTCTGATAGTGCATATCTCTGCCAAGGATTTTATATGCTAAAAAACTTCTTGAGCCTGGATCCAGAATATGATCCATATGCCCCCCAAAATGTAATCACTTCTTTCTCTCGTCATTTTCCATCTGTCCCCTAAATTTCAAATCCGTCCATAACTTTTCGAGCAGGGCAGCCCCAGATTTTGTTGACTGCTCTTTTTGTTCTTATTTGTCATACTTATATTATATTGAGCATAGTGGGAGGTAATGAAGAAGAAGAAGAAGAAGAAGAAGAAGAAGAAGAAGAAAAAAAAGAAGAAGAAGAAGAAGAAGAGAAAGCAGGTCCTTCACTGATTAAACTAATTATTACCATCTTTTCCTTCCTTTGACATATCTCCTTTATGAATACACCAACTTTTCTACCAGTCGTGAATAAAACCTTTTTTTTTTTTTTTTTTNTTTTTTTTTTTTTTTTTACAGACTCACTCCATTCTGACATGTCCAATTAAGTTTTTAGGTGCAAATTCAAAATGCGATGAAAACACACTTTCAGAACATAAAATCAGCAACTTTTACATAGAGTTCACTGGTTCGCTGTCTGACTAAAAATAAATTGGAGCTGATATCATATTACAGGTTGTCATTGAGACCATTAGAAAAGACTGATGATAAAGTAAATGATACACATACTGATTACAACAACAAGGTGATATCTGATAAAGGCCCTTTGTTTCTGACAAAATTACTTCGGAGGTGGGTGCCACTTTAGAGTTTGCTGCTGAACTGCTTTGTAAATGTGTATCAAGGTAAACATGGGATCTAGTTTACAAAAAGTATTGGGATTGCAAGGAAAATCTCAGACATGTTGGTATTATCATATGATATTTGAATATATATTTGAGAGAGAATGAAAAGAAAGGAAAAAACTGACCAATGAGGCAAATGTAAAGAGGCAAAATTAAAAGACAAATCAGGCATTTGCAATCTACAGAAAAATGACAAAAACAAGAAGGCACTCCGAGAGTGAATATCTCCGCCAAAGTCAACACAATTCCCAATAAAATACTTATTAAAAATGAGTCACCATGCTAACTGAATCAAAATTTGCCCACTAACATTGATTTTATAGTGTTAACCTTCCTGCTTCAGTCTCTAGACAGTAGTCAGGAAACACAGGGAGCTCTCTTTATTGCTCCAGGGCTGAAGTTATCAGCTTCGGGGTTAACTCCTATCGCTACATTCAGCCACTGGCACAGAAACCTCAGGGACTCTGCTTGTTTTTTGAGGAGTCGTAGCCTTTTATTTTACAGCAAACTCAACTTCATACAGTATTAATGTCACTATTACAGCAGCTATGCTAATCTGACTCTGCTCCAATCGCCAACATAAACCCGCTCCGCTGTTCAAAAAGTTTGATAACCTAGCATGCAAAAACTATTCATGGCCTATACATGCATGTAGTGGATGTGCATGTATGTGCAGCCTTCCATGTATGAAAAATACTTAAAGGAGTGTCTTGTTTATGTCAGCAACTCCTCAGGACTTTATTTGTTTTTAGATGTCAACATTTCCTTTGTGATTTTCAAAGGTTGTAAAAATGATCACGGGTCACCTCCAGTGTTTCTCCAGCAGAGAAACACTGCAGGCTGCAGTTTTCCTTGTGATGAAGAGATGGAGCGAAACAGTGCTCACGTTTGCCAATGTGTCACGCTTTATTAACATGTTTCTGACTACCTGCGTACAAATAAACAAACCAGTTCCTGCCATATGCTTGACTTGTATGTTAGTTTTAGTATTTTATATGAAGGAGCATAATTCATTCAACGGAAACAGCAAAACAGAGGAGGCCCGCCATGTCGAACCCCCCACTACGTTTTGGTTGAGGAAAAATNGAAACAGCAAAACAGAGGAGGCCCGCCATGTCGAACCCCCCACTACGTTTTGGTTGAGGAAAAATCAGCAAACTGCGAGACAAATTGCTTCTGGGGAATAATAAAAAACCTACTGAAGTTGAGTAATTGAGTTACACAAAACACAAAAGTACAAAATCAGCATTGCCTTCGTACCAGGTCTCTTCCTCTCTCACCTGTCTACCGATCTTTTTCTCTCTTGTCTGCAAATCTAGTCCCTGTTACACCCCGTGTTCCCACTGAGTCATATTTCCATATTTATGTCGGCAGCAGCCCCTAACTTTGATCTCCTGCCTTGTTCAGAGGCTGATCCTGTTATGGCTTGTTCCTGTAAATACTTTGAAGTACTCCAGGATTAGAAGATTGTGGACCCAATGAAAAAACAAACAGCTCTTACACAGATTCATTTATAAGGTCTCAAAAACACAGAAAATCATTTGGTAACATTAGATGGAAGTTTACTCTGTAATTGTTGGTAATTGTGGAGCCTCTGTTTATGGGTTCTGACAGTAAGATTCTGAGTGATTGAATTTGGAATGTATTTGTGCCACACACAGCATTTAGCCTTTGAAACCTGACAGCAGCTGGGGTTCACACACTGTAACTGTCTTTCTGTTGACCGTTTGCTCAATTTCAGCAAATGGGATAACACTGAGCATGCATGTTTGTCTCAGTTTGACAATGCCAAGCTGGGCCTCCCACATACAAATTCATACATATCCTGTATACACTAATGTTGAAAAGTTTGGAATCATCCAGAAATTTTCATGTTTTTAAAAGAAATACTTTTATTCACCAAGGTGGTATTAAATTGATTTAAAAATATTGCAAATAATGATGCAAATTGCTGATACTGCTGGAAATGACCTATTTATAATTTATTCACACAAAATTGCAAAGGCCCATTTTCAGCAGCCATTACTGCAGTGTCCTCATGATAAACTCTTTTAGCTCAATTAAACATGTTTAAATCATGACTTAGGGTGTAAAATGTTCAATAAGTAATCATAAAGGCTCTTGTGGATCATGTATACAGGGAGATTTCAGCTTCATCTCTAAGAAACTCATTCATACACTAATACACGTATCCTCTAACTTGAAGTGTAACAGACAAACACAAACAGCATGTTTCAACTTAGGATAGCTTTCAAAAGTTTGGAATCATTCAGAAATTTTCATGCTTTTGGTAGAGTTTAATAGTTTTATTCACCAAGGTGTGTCATTAGCAAAGTCCCATTTTCAGCAGTCATTACTCTAGTGTCCTAATGATAAACTCTTTCAGCTCATCTTTAATTAATCATGTTTAAATACTAATTGTTATTAGAGACACCTTTGTAATTGGGTTGGCACACCTGAAACTCATTATTCTGTTCAAATAAGCAAGGAAATTGTCTTTACTTGTGCTGTAAGGTAATGAATTCCTAAAGTTCAATTATGAGTTCACAAAGGGCCAAAATAAACCCCAAGAAACATCAGGCATTTTTATTTTGCCAAATTAAGTGACTTTATGTATCAGATTGCCAGGAAACTGAAAATTTCATAAAAACATGTCCATCACTGTCTTAAGAGACTAGGGCAAACTGGATCTAACCAGAACAGGACAAGAAGCAGAAGGCCCGAATGTACAACTGCTCAAGAGAAAAGAACATCAGAGTCTGTAGTTTGAGGAACAAAATGCCTTACATGTTGTATGAAAACTCAGTCAGGTCAGCTGGATTCAAGTTTTTAATTCTGAAACGTTTCACCATCCATCCAAATGGCTTCGTCAGTCAGAAAAAAATAAATAAATAAAATAAAATTCTGACTGATGAAGCCATTTGGATGGATGGTGAAACGTTTCAGAATTAAAAACTTGAATCCAGTTGACCTGACTGAGCTTTCATACAACATCTACCGCCTGGGTGACTGTAAATCTTCATCAAAATGCCTTACAGCTTCTCAGTTGGCTGCTTCCTTAAACGCCAAATATCAGTGTCATCTGCAACAATGAAAAGACAACTCCAAAATGCTGGCCTTAAAGGCTGAGTTTCAAAGAAAAACAATATCTAAAACTGGCGAATAAAAAGAAAAGTCATCTGTTGTCCACTGTGTTTTTCGTTTTGTTTGCCCATTTTAACCTTTTCTTAAAAGTCTCTTTTCCGCAGTATTCTGACCAGGTGCTCTCTGATCTGCTGTATCAGCCCTCTGAATCACTCAGTCCTCCAAAAATAAGAGTCAGTTATACCCAAATACAGTTTTCCACGCTATCCAGAGAACAAAGACACTCTGATCCTTTTAAGTGACAGAAAGGCAAAAATAAAAACAGAAAGCCATCTAAAAGAGGAATGCGTAGCGGCGGCGGCTCCACATCCCCTTGTACTTGTCAAGATACGTAAAACGTTTCTTCTCTTCCCCCTTTTATAAAAGCCTGTTAACTGTCGCACAAGCAGCGGACACAGCTGTTTCGTGACATTTATTTTCTTGTCGTTTTTCCCATCGTTCTCTAATTGGCTTCTGTTTGTGTCCTCTTCTTATGTGGTCTCTCTACACTCTGATTAAATGAATGTACACTCAGGCTTGTTTTGAGGAGGAAAAAAAAAAGTAAACTAGAATAACTAGAATAAGGAGCATTTTTCAGTGATGGCGGACCAGAAATTATTATCTTCAATTCTCAGGCTGTGATTCTCTTGATTTTCAGTGGCTGTGTGTGGGTGACATCACTCACTTCATTGCACATTTCATCACATATTTCCTGTCCTTCTGCCACTTGGTCTGTGGTCTATCGCCCTTCATCGTGTGGTCTCTCTCTGACCATATCGCCGAGCTGTATAAACTGCATTCTGGGACAGACAAAGGAGTAGGGTAACATTTTGACTACTGTATGCTGCGGCGCAGTATTAAAATGAATGAAGTATACTTAACGCAGTAGAAGACACACATACACGCACGCGCACACACAGTCGCTGCCTGTTGAGTTTGCATGTTTAATCTCCCTCTGAAGTCTCTCCAATCCTTTGATATTCTAGAGTGTGTCTTTTTACGTCATGACAGCCTGTCAAATCAGCTCATTTTTCATTGCTACCCTTTTATAATGATCTTGGAGAATTACCTCTCCTACTCATGGAGGACATAAGACCTTCATATGCCTTCATCCCAGTTTTATTAAAGTAGTTAAATGGCCATACCAGTGATTTTGCATGTTTGATCCCAATAAATACATCCCACACATACTGCCTAGCATTTTCCAAAACATAGTACTGGAGCAGTAAATATTAGAATTGTTTTTCCTACCTTCAAGACTTGCATCGGTTTTTGACTTGAAACATGCTTGAGTAAATCCTCACAGCAAACAAAATGTCTCTCAAATTTTTTTGTCAAAGTAATGTAATTTTAGAATTTCAACATGGATTCAACATGGAGCAAAACAGAAGAAAACATATGTCTCCATCACAGAATATAGTCCCAGGAGAAGACTGCTTTTCCTGAGAACATAAAGCAACTATGCCTTTTATAATCGTGTATAAGAGTTAGCAGGCAAAACATCGAATTTTAAGGTGGGTGTATAACCTGAGCATTTGATTTTGAAAGATTAGGATAAATGGCAAAATAACAAAAAATTAAAATACGGTTTTATGTTTGGGACAATAATTGGCAGTAATGTAAAGTGTATGCGAGTAGTATTTACTGGGCTCAAACATGCAAAATCACTTGTATGATCCTTTATAGTATTATCCATACTAGCATTATCATAACAAATAGCACCCAAAAGACATACTTTTGGTTTTCTAAACTATAAAATCCACTGAACTGAAGAAGTAGCAGTACAAATTAGGAGTTTTTGTGACCTGAAACATGGACTGTGAAGGCATTTGCCACAACGAGCCACAGAAGCTTAACATTTNTTTTGTGACCTGAAACATGGACTGTGAAGGCATTTGCCACAACGAGCCACAGAAGCTTAACATTTTTATTTTTAGGTATGTGAATAAGCCAGATAAATGGATAACACATAGCCCAGAGATTGTGCATCGGAAGTTTAACCAGTAAAACCTTACTGTGTTTTTTGGAAACGTGTGACTTTACATTCCAACTCACTTCCCAAGGCTTGTAAAGATAGTATAACGACAAACACAGACAGCAACCGGAATAAAAACAAGCCTACTTAAAGTGCACACATGCACGCACGCACGCACGCGCGCACACACACACACACACAGACTTACTGGAAGAGTGACAGAGCATTGCAACGGGAGAAAACACACAGAGAGAAAAACAAGTGGGCAAAACCGCTTGGGGAAAAAAACACCCTATATTATCAGGGGTGGAGATCTGCCACAAGCACATTCCTGATCCAATACTCACTTCATCCAAAGCTATTTCAATATTGGTAAATACTGCAGTTTATCCACAGGCTGGGGACTGCACTGCACCCATCAGACACAACACCTCACGGGTGAGACATAATACTGTGGCAAGGGTGTTACAACTAATGTTCTATTGTAAGCGATAAAACTTGCAGACCTGCCTTTAAAAAAAAATCTATGATAATAATAGTCAGCAGTTTATCTCTGTCTATCTGGATGCAGCATCCAAAGCAGGCTCCCTACAGTGAACCACAGAAATCAGTTTGACGTCAGAGGGCTTGGACGTGGTATGGCTGTTGTTTCACTGCTTAATGCATTAGCAGGATATTGAGTTGATAATCTACAGAACCGCAGCAGACAGACATTAAAATCATTCAGAAAAAAATAAAGGGAAACCATGCGAAATCAGGAGAGTGAGGTGTTGATATTTTCCTACAAACTCTGTCTACAAAGCCTGTCTGGCCAAAATACCGGCTCAATAAAAAGGGCATGGAATAAAACCACAACTTTAACAAGTATAATGGTGATTTTGCATGTTTAAGCTTAAAAAAAAAAAAAAAAAAAAAAAGCCTATATACAGGTTACATTATTTGCAACCTCTTTCCAAAACACAAAACCGTGTTTTAGTTTTCCCATTATTTTGCCAAATCTGCTAATCTTTCAAAATCAAATGTTCAGGTGACACACCAACCTTAAAATTCAATGTTTTGCCTGTTAACTACATCCGAATGCAGAACAAATGGTCATTTTTAATTTCTCAGTAAAATCCGTCTCCTCCTGGGACTATATTCGCTGGCGGAGACACATTTTCTTCCGAGCAGCTGTTGGCTCAGTTAAATTAAAGCTTCTTCGACAAACAATTTAATAGACGTCATGTTTGCTGTGATGGATTATCAATCTCAAGCACATTTCAAGTCTCGCCAAGTTGATTTGTATGTGGGCTGTATCGGGCTAAAACATGAAAAACCCCGGTATGGTCCTTTAATTAATCAGTATAGAAAGTTCGAACTCTTGTAGATAGAAAATGCTTCGTTTCCATTAGTGGTATGTGAGGAATTGGGGGGTAAATAATGAAAGAGAAAGTGTGATGGAGAGGAAACGAGAGACAGTGAGTGAGCAGGCAGAAAAAGAACAAGAGAATGAGACGCTGGGGAGGTCAAAGGTCAGAACCCTGACACGTGTAGCTAGTTGAACCTTTAACTTTTAGCGGAGGTCACCGCTGGGAGGCTTAGAGGGGAAGCTCTTTATTGTTTTGGGTTACGAGCTTCTCGCCAGCGCTGTTAGCAGCTCCTAAATCACACATGCTGTGGGTCATTCAGGGCTGCTGAGCCAGATACTGGCTGACCTGAGCAGATTTTTCCCCTGGTGAAGTCTTTATCCATGACGCCTCACCAGTCTATTCCTAGAGGCTGCTGACATGGAAAAAACGAGGTGGATTTCATTTCTGACCATTTTATGATATGAACTAATGTATATGAAAAGACATCAGCTCATAAACCAATGAGTTCTCTTACTCATGCACCTACTTAATGCACCACACATGATGTTTCAAATGAAACGTTAGAGCTGCAAATGTATTCCAACAATTACACTGCAAACTGCAACACTGAATATGGAACGTTAATTTGAGTAACTGCATTACATTAATTCAAAGTCATATTAACAGAATGCATTTTCAGTATAAGCATATATGAGTTGATCTTATTTTAAAGGTATGTCCGCATATTTCAAGCTGTTCTAGCAACAAATTCAATCATTTGAAACAAGATTCAAATTTAATTGTGGATAATCTGGTTTTGACTCGTAGGTGTTCTTCATTGATTTATTGTAAACTCTGGTAAGTGTCACTTTGAGTGGTAGCAGAGAGGAGTGTGATGATGATAACCTCAAATGAATTCTCCTCTCTCCACCCTCCTCCACAGTTTATTAGTTTAGGCCAGAGGCCACTTGTAGCCTTGCGGAGTGGACGGTAATTGTGTGCGTGTTCCTTAAGCACCAACCGCAGCAATAATAGACCGAATTATACAATAAATTCCCTCCAGATGTGCTCCCTCTGCTCCCACCCACCTACCCACCCACTCCCAATTTGACAGTTCGCACACCCACAATCTGTGCAAGAAGGCCTCAGTCCACACACACATGCACACTTTTACAAATGTACATACACACAGTGGCTTAGTTGCAGTGTTTGCATTGTCAGATTGTTTCCATACTGGTGTTAGCTTGCTGCGTTTCCTCACTGCTGGTGTAATTACAGGTCGTATTAGCTGATAGTGTTTTGTTAACCTCTTAATAGATGTCCTCTTGCCTGAAACCTCACAGAGAGACCATTCAATAACAACCAGCCTTTCTAATACCCATACCATCAGACGCACACAGTAGACGCGCACACACATACGTCTGATGTTTACATGTGTATCTACATGTGTATCTTTTAAGTCTTAAACAACTTTAACAAAAAGATGAAAACCTCACCCATACATCTTTGATAGGACAGTAGTGAGAGTGGAGTGAAAGTACATCCTGAATAAAAAACACTTGCCATTCCTACATCCTGCACGGGAATCTAAACTTCTATTTCTGTCTTAAGGAGGAGGCAAGAGAGGAGGAGGATGAGGACAAGAGGAAGAGAGAGGAGGAAAAGAGTGGTCAGACTAATTATTATGTACACTGCTGCTGAAATGTGAGTCCATTTTTTTGGGTGTATTTCTTCCAAAGTGTTTTCATTCCAGATTTTTGTGTACTTCATATGGTTTCATATTTTCTTATGTCTAAATATTGCCAGCGTCTCAGCCAGTGCTGATGCAGGAGGATGTGAGAGAGTGGACCACCAGTTAGATGGGCTGATTACACACTCTTCCCAGCAGATCTTTAGCCTTGGATCATGCCCCCTAGTGTTCAACCATGGACCTTTATCTACAGCAGAATTCAGAGTACAAAAAAACATAAAATGCTACTACTACTACTACTACTAATAATAATAATAATGTTTAATATATATTTTGAGATTTTGTTCCTGTGCATAGTTAGTTTTTAAATCACAATTTATTTGAAATTAATATGTTTTTTAGAATATTTCTTCACATGAAAGACACATGAAAAATGTGTTTGTACTAAATCATGTTAATATAACATAAATTAAATTTTAACTTGGGACTCACAATAAGAAATAAATATGTACTTTAGCTTGTTATTTTTTTAATCAATATATGGATTTGTTTGATGACAAAACATACAAATTAAATACATAATTAAACTAACAGAGGGTAAAGTAAGATGTTTTTTTGACAAGTGACCAAATAAGCCTAAAATATATGCTACAGATTTATATTCAAAAATGTTAATCTACTACTTCTACTATTAATATTATACTATCACACATTATTCATTTTATAGTTACAGAACAACAGCGTATGTCACTTCTAACTGACAGTCGTTCCCTCTGTTCCACTGTCACATGGTGATATTGCGTTTGCCAGGTGAGAGGCTGGCTCGACTAATCAGTAAAGGCAGAGTAATTTGCTTGCAGACATGTTCCAGAGCAGAATTCCCCGGTGTTATTCTCAACCTGCTGTCCCAGGTGGCTCGACTGCTTGAATGCCCCTTTTAGCCTCTTCGAACCCAAAACGCATAGAAAAAAAAAAACAAAACAAAAAAAAACAAAAAACAAAAACCAAAAAAAAAAACACGTCACAACAGGAAACAGGAACAGGAAACAGACTTGGCGGGCTGTGTTAAGGCCAGGTGCAGGGTTTGGCTTGACTCCCTCTGCTCTCTGGCTTGTGCAGGCAGGAGGGTGGCTGCTGGTAGCGCAGGCCTTTTCATCGCCGAGCCTCTTTATCAAACCCCTGGGTCTAGTTTGTGCTCCTGTTGCTGCTGCGAGGTGGGTTGCCGTAATAAATTAGGCCAGAGGAGAAGTGGGGAGCTCCCTGCTGGATCTACCGCTCACAGAAGGTCAAGTGAAATATTAGCTGCACTCGTACATTTTTTAATTATAAGAATCCTGCTCGTAAAACCAGGCTCATGGGCCAGGGTGGCAGTTTCCTCTCTTTGTGTTTTTCTTTATACCTTGCCTTCCTCACTATATGTTTTACCCACGTTGCCTTGCACAAGGACCTTTAATCACTATGTGGAGGGAAAAGATGATCAGCGTAAGAGCTTGTCGATTTATTTGACCCATCAGAGGAGCCTTCATAGGCTTACTCCTGGAAATTTACTGCTCGAGTTCACTCTCTGTACAGCAAAGGGAACAAATTAATTTACAGTCATATTGACCATTTTAGAATATGATGACGTACAGGGGAAAGAATTAGTTTCAACTTGTCCTTGTAAGCCACAGTGTAAAACAGTGTCAAAGACATGAAATCAGATACTAAAATTGCAAATTCTAAAATTGCCTAAACTAAAGCACAGGCTTTTTTCATGCTCCCTGCAAAGGATGCATTCATAGAGAATATTATCCCTTCTTCAAGCACTAAAACATATACCTAATTAATTATTTGAATCCCCGGTAAGAGGGTGTTGTTTTTGTTTATTTATGTTTGAGTGGTTGTCGGGTTAGTTCGTCATTCGGTACCCTTGCGGCCTCCTGGGTGGCCATTGCGAGTGCCAAAGATACCCCCACCATGTTTAATCTTTCGACATTTATTTGTTTGTGTTGTGAATGAATATGCAAGCTGGAAAGACCTATTACTTCTAGCGTATCCTCCTCACAGGGGGCCGTTCATCCTGCTAGACTGTGGTTGGTCATTCAGTCATACTTCCAGACCAATGTCCAGACACGGCCTGGCAACCTCGCTGCTAGCCCGTGTCCATTCACTTTTAAGATTTACCGTCAACAAGTATCCAGATACTGTCTGGCAGACTGAAGGCAGCATAACAGCAAGTGGAGCCGGGAACTAGTTCAGCTTTATATCAACAGTCTACATTTTGAAATTGAAAATACTTAAACTTTCAATGAACCACCTACAGTAAACGGGGGGGATTGTGATGCATTTAAATATTGACTTTTATATTTGCATTTGCTGTTGTCTCTCATAACAGTTTCAGGGCCTATGAGTTTGTCTATCTGTGTGTGTGTGTGGTGTGTGTGTTTCATTCCTTCCTTCTCTGTAGCATCCAGCGGGCCTCTCAGAGCAAGACTCACCTCATCTGGCAGCCATTACCTGCACACATGCTCCTGTCTGAAGGTTGATCTGCCGGGTTAAACAAATCCAGGCAGCGCAGCGCGGCCCGCCAGGAATCAGCTTCATACATCAGCTGTGGAACAGCCAACATGACAGGGTTAGCGCTGGCTACCGTTAGCCGCATACTATCACTGATCTCACAACACCAAAATATGCGAGGAAACGACAAACTCACTTTAGTTCAGGTGGTGGATGTGGCGATCAAACATTCTGAGATATGAGCTTCTGCTGAGGGAGCACTTTGGAGAAGGGCACGGCTCCTGAGTTTTCTTCTGGAAAGATGTGACACGAATCATTTCTTATGTATGAAGTTCCAAACTAAACAGTAACAGGCATATCATCGCAGTATTGAATGTGGAATTCAGTAATTATCTGCAGCAATATGGTTTATCCAGCATTTTGGTGTGAGATGAGGCATTAATGCATAACTGTCTCTCAGCAGGGATGGCACGGAATTGACAATTCAACCAAGTTTGTGGAGTCTGATTCAATTCCGTTCCCAATCAAAAGCTTGAGATTCCATTTATGTTTATTACATTTCCTGTTTCTCACTTCATCACATCGGAATTGAAACTGACAGGGTAATTATCATTTCATCCCAAATTGATCCCAATCCATGTGGGCTGGCTCCAAACATAGAGACACGAGAGGGGGAAAAGGGAGATGGAGGAAAAAAGAAGCCCAGAGTTTTGGGAGCATTTGGCGATGGTTCAGTCATCTGTAAGACGTATCGCTGAAGGGTGGGGAGAGACGGGGGGAGAAAAGCAGAGGGGGAGGAGAGGAAGGGGAGACGTTTGGAGATTGCGTTGCGGGTGTTCCCTTGATGTCCCCCTGACAGGAACCAGATTGGGAGCCACTCGGCGTCGGCGCTTTGGCTTTTTATTCGTCTGGCTCCGCCGGGTTTTTCCTGGCCTGAGCAGGCCCGGTTCTGAGACGTCGTGGCCCACTCGTGGAGCCAGCCTGTAGTTTAAGTGAGAATAACAAATGCTAGAAAAAAATAATAGGTCTACAAAAAGAAAAAGAGAGGAACAGTACAATCCTACTATTGTTCATGGTAGCTAGGCAGAAAGCACAGTCAAACCATGTCTTTGGGACATTTTACTGGCTCTAATAAAGAGTGTGTGGTCCCTGTTTTGGAGAGGTCTGCCAGACTGACAGATATGCTCTACAGTAGTATTGGATGGTTCCGTATCATGTATTTTGAGTTGTGTTATTTGGCAGAGTTGAGAAGAGAGCTGTCATTCATCATGCTTTTGCTGAGCTGAAAGTAGTGGTCCGAGTTGCTTATGATGGCATAGTGTGTAAAAAGTTGAATAAGTAATCATAAAGGCTCCTGTGGATCATGGCAGAGGGGTAGATTTCAGTTCCATCTCTAAGAAACTCCTTCATACACCAATACACATATCCTCTAACTTTAAGTGTAACCGACAAACAGCCATGTTTCAACTTACAATAGCGTTTAAAGTTTGGAATCTCCCAGAAATTGTCACATTTTAGATAGAAACTGACACTTTTATTCTTCAAGGTGGCATTAGCAATTTTCATCAGTCCTAATGATAAACTATTTTTAGCTGATCCTTAATCATGTTTAAATGCTAATTGTTATTAGACACACCTTCGTAATTGTATTAGTACACCTTAAACCCACTATTCTGTTCAAATAAGCAGGTATATTGTATTTACTTAGATTGCAGGGTAGTGACATTGTAAAAGTTCAAATTGTGGGTTCAGCTTTCTGAAGAAAAAAAAACATCAGTCTATTGTTGTTTTGTATAATGAAGGTCATTCCAATGTATCAGCTTGCCAAAACCGAAGATTTCATGCGTAGGTCTCCACCACTGCCGTGAGAGAAAAGACATAAACTGGATCTGACCAGGACAGGAAAAGAAGAGGAAGGCCCAGATGCACAACTTTCAAGAGAATAAGTACATCAGAGTCTGTAGTTTGAGAAACAGATACCTTACAGGTCCTCAGTTGGCTGCTTCCTTAAATAGTAAATGACAAATACCTGTGTCATCTACAACAATGAAAAGATGACTCTAGGATTCTGGCCAGTGCTTGCTATCTGAAAGTGGCAAGTAAAAATAAAACATTAAAATGGGCAAAAGAACACAGACAGTGGGCAGCAGATGACTTTTCTGTTTTTTGCTAGTTTCAAATATGGCTTTTTCTTTGAAAATCTGCTTTTATTTAGATCAATGTAATGCCACCATGATGAATAAAAATACCCATTTCTACCAAAAACAAACATTGCTGAGTGATTCCAAACGCTTTTGAACACTAGAGTAAACATCCAAAAATTAATGATTTTCATGAGCAGAAAAATATTTATACGTTATTGAAAAATTAAGTCATGACTCTGAATTAAAGGTTTTATTGATGATGTGGAATGTGTAATGTGCTATTTGATGTAGATTAGCTATTTGATGTAGATTAGCACTAGGGGGTCGCAGCTTGACATTGCATGTCTTTGTGTGGTTATAGGAGTATTGATTGATTTCCAACAATATAAGTAGAAATGTTTCATTCTGCAACAAGATCACTGGTTAAGAATAGGAGGATTTCTGTATGTGAATCATCATCTCATTTATATGTGTATACAAGGAATATATGCATTAAATTACAGTGTCATGTAATTTTTCTCCATTCTACAGTCTTTTCATGTTTAATATTAATCAGTTTTATGTAGTGTGAATTCTTATTGGCCATATAAGGTACACACACACACACACACACACACACACACACACACACACACACACACATTCATCTCTCCAGCCCTACTGTGTGGGGTACAGAAACACAGTTTGGTCTGTGCTTAATCAGTTCTGTTTTTAAGTGTTCTCTGCTCAGTTTTCCAGCTCAGCCCTGTGAAAGAAAAACGTATGGTCGTGGGTGGCTTAGCTGGGTCACTGAGCCCACAGAGTAGAGCATTTCATAAGAAAGAATCCACTTAATTCTGAACCATACATCGCATTAGCTGATTTACATGTGGACAGCTATCATTTTGTGAGGAGTTTGACATTGATAAATGAGGTGTTTTACCTAATAGGTAATAAAAACAAATTACAGGTCTTAAGAGAAAGGATGTTCTTCATTTGGCTCTGTTTTCTGTCTCTTTGAGGGCAAGGGCCAGATTGTTTCCATATGATTGTAGCCTTCATTTGTTAGGACTACAGACAGAGATTAATCACGGTATTTTCTGGTGACCGATCCATACTTGTTTTGGGGTTATTTAAAGTAAAGAATGGAGGGATCAACTGGACAAATTACTGTATTTACCTGGAAACTAGAGCAGATCTGTGTATTGCTCAACTATTAATAGAGCACATTATTAATCTGTCAATAAGCATTATTTATCACCCAATGATGCTTGTTCTCGTTCTTTAAATAACCTTAGACACTATTTGCACAAATTAAATGTTATTAATTACAGGAAACAAAGATTTCTTACCACGAGCATAAAATGTGTAATGAGCACATTAGTAGTATTTATATCCTCTGAGGTGAATGTTGAGCGCAATAAATATTGCTCTGATTAACAGAGACAAAATAATCCCATGATGTTTTCACTATAAGGCTGTTAATTATGGGGGTCATACATGCCTCAATGTAGTGATTATGTGGCTGGTGCCCTCATTCAAATACAAAAATCTAATTAGTGAAATCTTAAACAATCTACTTATGGTCGATGGGGATTCTCATGGTTTTCAGAAGGTGAAATGCTGACATACAATGTGAAATGACAAATGACAGCCTAGAGACATGAACAAATCAGTGTGCTGACCAGAGGTTTTTTTTTCCAAAGAAAAAATATTAGCCCAAACAGTACTTATACGTGAGGGTGTGTTATTCTTAACTGGTCTGAATCACTACTGGACTCTGCGAGTCCCACAGAGCTCGTATATAAGCTCTCTCAAGTTTCTTCAGCTAGGCGTGAAAAGGTTTCCCTTCTGGTGTAATGCAAGCCTGACAGAGGACAAGTCTGCCTCTATTCCCCGTCTCAACTCCGTCAAACACAACCGAAAAAGATGAGGCAGCCACAGTCGCGAAGCCATAATTTTCTACAACCAAAAGATCCTTAAATTATGAAAACTATTCAATCGGGTGTGATTCCTTACCTGTCTACAGGTGTCAGTAAATTAGCACAATGCACTGTGGGAGTTGTACTTAAATAAAATAAATCTATAACATCTTCAGTCATGTACAGATACAGTCCGAAATGGAAAGTCCATGTGTACAAGTTCAGTTAGAGAGCTTGGAGTCATCACCTTTTAACCCTGAAATTAGATAGTTATGTTTTGTCACAATCCTGCAATCATCATATAGAGAAACAAAGACGATACTTTCCCTGTGAATTGAATTTTGCCTTTCGGTCTTGCTTGTAAATGATGCAGGCATACGTAATGACTGCGTAGTCAGGCCAAGGTAATTTTAGGTGCCACATCCAATCAGCGCTATCACCACAAAGCATCACAGCTTAGAGCACATGCATTCTCACTGCAGAACCCTCAGCTGAGGTGATACTCAACCGCTGCAACACAGTGAAAGTTACCAATATCAAAAAAGAAAGGGCGAGGAAAGCGAAGAGGGCAAGAGGGATTCGGGATGGGGGAGTGGAAGAGTCTTGGATCCTGTGGTAAGTGCCAGAGGGACACATTTTGTTGGAACACAGGGTGTGCTGAGTGATGGGGGAATGGCTACGGCAGTGTTTAGAAACACCAGTCGGCCAGTCTATTGCCTAGGAGCCTGGGTGTCTGCGCTGAGCTCTCCCCCCCACCGCTGTAAGTAGGATGGTACATGCAGCCTCACTGCATACCGCTCCTGCACGCNCTCCCCCCCACCGCTGTAAGTAGGATGGTACATGCAGCCTCACTGCATACCGCTCCTGCACGCCGCTAAAATTAGCCCCCCTGGAACCAGATGGAATTCTAAACAGAATAAACTTTTCTTGACTTGATTATATTGAGCCTTTCCAAGCTCCAACATTAAAAGGAAAGAGAGAAGGCAAGAACGAGGGGGAACCTTAGAAGCTAATTGCCGCGGGTCTGGCGTGCACATTGGCCATTGTGTTGAGTCGAGACACGGCAGTAATGCCGGAGCCTTTCCACAGGCCGTGTCTCCCAAAGGGGGAACTGTCACATCTTCCATGCGTTTGCGGTGAGCTTGCAGCTCCACACGGACTGCATGTGAAGCCGCTAATTAAAAGCAAGCGATCCGTAACTGTCTGGCTCACCAGGCCGTGCTCATCCATGTGGCCCCCGTCGGCTTCCATAGACCCCCTGCCCCGTGACGATATCTGTTAGGCCTCTGCATGGGAGTGATTTTGAGCAAAATTACATGACTCTCTTATGAAGCAGCACTGGCAGTCTCACCACATATTTATGAGATTCAATCAGATGGTTAAAGCATTTTATTGTCACTGACATGTGCCAAAGGTGGGGTCCAAAAACTGTTTTAACCGATCAATGACTTTAAGAACCTTTACTCTTGCACCCAATATATTCATATTACTTTATGCTATAATGACAGCAACACAGGATCAGCTTTTTCCCCCAATGAATGCAGTCGGAGATCTCCACAATTGCACAATTTCTATATAGCTTACTGTGATATAGCAAAAAAAAAAAAAAAAANAAAAAAAAAAAAAAAAAGACGACTCAGGACCTTTGAAAAAAATAAATAGAAATATAATGAGCGTAGACCGATAATAGCTGTAACATAGCAGATATGTGTAAACAGAGGAATCTACAGAGTACTTAGAAGACAATACAAATTCCTTTAATGAAACAGCCTGTGGTTGGTAGAAAAGAAGGAATAGGACTTTGAATCGTTCCAAACAGTGACTTTGATTACCGAGATTTGTTTGTTTCCACAAAATGACAGCTAAAACCCCAAGTCCTTCTCTAAACCAAAGTCTCACTACACTCCAAACGAGGCTCAGTGGTTGGCCACCTACAGAACAGCAAAACACAAAGAAGAGGGAAAAACCCCTCTGTATCAAAGGCTATCTGCTGGTGACTCCCTGGCTCATGTTTATTGAATGCTGATTTTAATGCTTCATTTCTATCATGGCGATTAGTGTTGTTTAGTAATCAGTCAAACCAAAACTTCCCCTTGTTCGTGCGAGTGTAAACACTTGTCTTCTCAAAACAGCTTCATTTGGATTCAGAGAGGACAGAAATGTCTCTGTGAATATGATGGTATATTTTTTTGCATTGTTTACTAAAGCAGAAGCACACGATGCAATGCTTGTGTTTATGGGTAAAGGACGGTAATTACAGTATCAGTCGTATATGTGAGTCATGACACATATGACCACCGTGAGTTTCTCTTTCTGAAATCTTTTTCCACAATTCACTCGCTTAGCTCTCCACCACAAATTTTATATGATCCTCTTTTTTCAATAACCTCAGTTTGCTTTGATTACTTTAATCACCTTTGAATCTAACCAATCTTCAGAGTTTGCGGTAGCTCGGCCTGGGCCTGCTTGGTGGCGTGTGTGATTGAAGTAAGGTACCGCTGCAGTAGCTCATTCGAGCCGGGCCTGAAGAATTTCCTCGACAGTAGGAAGGAAAACCTTCAGGAGGGGGTGGATGGAGGTGATATGAAGGGGAGAGTGAGTGAGTGACCCAGACGATGACTTGGCTGGGGTCAGGTGTAAACACACACTCACAGCTGGCAGACAGATGTGCTCAGACGAGTGCCAGTGACCATGTCTTTAGTTCCTTCCTCCCCGCTCACCTGACGTTCAGCAGCAGAGAAAGTGGGGGTCGACGAGAAAAAAACAAGAACGTACGCTGAAAGAATGTTCATGCACATACGTGTTGTTAAAGTACACACAAGGTCCTGAAATGCAGACAGAAAGAGAAAATCTTAGGAACTCAAAAGTTCTGGTTACAGTAGAAGTGGTGTCTGCTCTTCTGTTACTTAGCTAATCGAGAGAGTGTGTGGTCGATGAGAGAGAAAGTATAACATTTCCCATTTTCTACTTTACTGGAGCGGTCTGGGAGACTCATCGGATGGGATTTTAAAAAGATCTTTCAGTATACTGACATCCACGGACGCTCCATGATTACATTCCTTTCACCCAGTGATTTTTATGCCTTTATTCACAATATGCCAGGCCAAAAAGAACAGACAATTTTGTGCATATTTGTGGATTTTTGGAGACCCCTAATCAAAGTTTCAAACAAATGACCTCACGATGTAATGGACTGTAGAGACGTAAGCAAGAAAACAAACTCTGCTTTACTGCACTCCAGAGCAATAACCAATGGTTTACACCTCAGCAAAACCCTTTAAATATTTACCAACTATAGTAAAACAGTTGGGGATTATCCTGTATTGTTATAACACTGAGAAATGGCTTTCATACTTTCCATATTTTCTACTGATTCCATGAAGCTGAAAACAAGGAGACGGATCAGATTGAAATCTCTTTGTACATAAACTACCCATTGACTCACTGTCTTCCTGTCGGAAGAAGCAATTAGCTCTCTGAGACAAAGATCTCAGACATGTTAAATGCCTGAAAATAAATAAATGTGGGTATTGCCGTTAGACTTTAGGCCCTGTTTCAATTAGAGCGGAGGCTGTGTTCTGTGTCTCTCACTGAGTTGCAGGCTCCTTCAGGCTCTGGTTCTATAGGGACTTTTTAATTGCTGTGTTTTAGCTGAGAGGGAAACAGAGAGGGGAAATGTAGTGTATTCATCTTGGCCTCCCACTATGCTCCACTCATGAAGGCCTGGGGTGATTTGTCTCTTTAACGCGGAACACTGTACAGTGAAGTACAGTGCTGCTCAGACAATGAATTCATTCTTCCCATCATGAATGGAGATTTTTCTTCCACAGGCCTTTTTTAGGTGGATTGATTTATGTGACATAATTTATTATGACCAGCTACTCAAGCTCCTTCCATTTCAGGTGGTAAAATGATCTAGAGATTTGCTAAAATCACAACACATTCAATGTAAAAGCTTTTGACATAGTCTGTGTTTGATATTCATCATTAGATTAATGGCTGGCACTGGTTAAACCTTATATAACTGATAAAAGTTGCCTGTGGGTCTTATTTTAAGGATTGCGTTCCATTTCAAACATTCCACACGATCCACTAAAGTTGGTTATACTTTCAATGGAGCATAAAATTTCAAGTTCCTCAGTCTCTTTGCTTTTTCCATATCCAGCTGATGGCAGACGTGTCAGCTATCAAAAACCAGAGTCTGCTTTCTGAGACAACTGATGAACTATGGTAGCCAGATTTGTGCCTTTTCTCCCCCTTTCTCCTGTGTATCCAGACATGTGGGTCATAGAAAGAGACCAGATACATAACTCTGCCACCTCCTGAGTTCTCTGCTGTCAGATCAACACTTTCTGTCAGCATTTCTGTCTCCCTCTGTGCCGCTCCCACTCTCTATCCTTTCTATTCACTGTCCTCAGGCATCCCATCAATCATTCCCATTCCTAAATTCACAACCCCAGCCTTCTCTTTGCGTGTTCACCACGCTGGGATGGGAATGTTTAAAGGTCCCTTTGTCCCTTTGAGAGTGGGAGTGATGCGTATTTCCTCTCAGATGTGATAATATGATGATGGTTACGCTATTTTCAAGGACGCCACAGTCTCTTTTTTGCTTCTCTCAACACCCATAATAAGCAGCGTGTGCCTTCTGTAGTGATGGTTGTACCTTTTACCCTTCGCTCTCTTAGCATTGCATGATTATACACAGACAGATGGTTTGAGTTTTAGCCCTGCCACCACGCACTAATATCAGACATGCTTTGAATTTATCTCACATCTTAATGGCCGACAGCATAGACAGGCGGTTTGTGCACTGCTTAACCATTCCTCTCGCTCTCTGTTTATTACTGTATTTATTTGACTGGATTCAACGAAAAGGAGAAACTATGAAAGTGAGAGGGGGAAGAGCTCAGCATTGACTGGTCATGAATATAACTGTTAAGACTGCGGTTACGAAAGCTGTCAATGCCTGCCTGTCTAATGATCAACCTCATTATGGTGTGATCCCAACAACCACACCATTCACTTCCATCCTTTTTGCCGTTGGGCCTCCCCTCAGGTACTAAAGTCTTCTGCATATCAAGCACTTTTCCTTCTAATGTCTGGTTAGGGTTATAGGCTGATTAATGATGGACATTTCCCCCCCCCCCAGGCATCCATCAAAGAACATCTTCCCACAATCAGTACACTAACATGCATGTTAAAACTTCGATTATACTCTCAGGCAATGAAGTGATTTTTTTCAAATATCATATAAATACCATAATTAGACTGAAATTGGCAGAAATCGGCGTATGCTTGCGCCGTGTAACAGACTTAGATTATACGACTGTAAATAAATTTATTCAGGCATGTAAACATTATAATTGGAGTAAGCCACCTCTGCATGCATTTCCTCACCTGGCGCACTCTCTGCATACTCTCATTACCATCACATCATGTATGTTTGGTGAACCACAGATTTGTAATAATTCTGTCCATGAAAAGCTTTACTCACGTTTTGCCTTAATCACAGATTAGACAAAAAAAAAAAAAAAAAAAAAAAAAANGGGGGGGGGGGGAATACGCCCCGTGAATGGGAATACACCCAGGATAATTTCATATTGTGGTCATCGTTTTATTTGTCTGAATTATTGCAGTATCACATTTCACTACAGCGGCCCCCCTACTGGCTAAAAGATAAACATCTTTTGTTGATCTAAAGTGGTTTGCTTATGCTTCATCAATTGGGTGGTTGGTCAAGATGCAGTTTTGGGAGGAGGAATGAGGGCTGTGGCGTTGCCTCAGCAGAAGTGGCAGGAGGAACAAAGACTGGCTTACAGCGTATAGCCATTAGACAGGCTGGATCAACACTGTTTGTCAGGACCCAGGAATAGAGCGGAGGGCTGACTCAGCCTTGCAGTAACTACCCACAGCTTAGAGAAAGAGAGCAGGAGAGAGATGAGAGAGAGATGCAGGGGAAGGGAGAGAGAAAACAACCCAGGTTCTTGTTAAAACTAGACTGTTAAGGATTCCTGCTGTGGGATTTACTTTTGTGCCATTCACCGTTTGACTCCACTCTTGACCTTGTAGCACACAGAAACAAATGAGGACTTGGCCTCCATAACAGCCCTGTTTACTGGAAATGCTGCTCACCGGGGACAATAAAGACTTATGATGCATACAAAACTCCTGCTGACCTTTGCTGATTGTAGCCCAATTACACACACTCATCCATGTGTGCACATGTGCACGTTTAAACTCTCACAAACGCACACAAACATAAACAGACAGGAAAAATAAATGTTTGCAGGAAACATCGACCTTATCACTAGATAGGAAGAATGATTCATTCTGAGGTCATCGGGGTGTAAATCATGCTTCAAGATACAAAACTTTATTGTCAATTACTGAAGGCAGTAATGAAAATTTGTCTTTGACTCATTTCAAGAGCTCAATAAAAAACCCACATGAAGCATTCAGGGGGAATGAGATTATTTATGCTCATATGGAAAGTGGTATTATTATTATTATTATTATAGAAACAGGACCAAATGTTATCATCGACCTAACACTTGAGGTGTTTTGTGTTGGAGGGATGAGCTGTTTATTTTGTTTACTGTATCTACTGCATATGGAATGTGTAAACGCGTGTGTGCACGTGTGTATTTTCATTTGGAAGTGATCTCCTGTGTTTTTCCTGTTGCAGAGTACAGAAGCGTGTGGTGTGGAAGCTCAAAGCTCTCGCCCACATCAAGAGAAACCATCCGGCCTTACAGCCACAAGCCCTCCTTCTCCTCCCCCCCTCTCAGGCTTAATAACAGAGCCATCAAATAGCCGTATTTATAATCTCCGAACGGGCCAATTTTAAAGTGGTCAACTCCAGAGGTATAGGAATTGTTGAGAGCAATTTGCGGTTTTCATTTTTAAAGAGGCACCATCCCAGTGGCAAATGAAATAAAGTCAGTTTTCTTTTTTTTTCCATTTGTCAATATGAAAGCTGGGTTCAATTAATGTTTGGCTTTATTCTGAGATCAGTTCAAAATGATTTATTTAATTTGGTTTGGGTTACAATTATTTTATTATAATTTTGCTCTATGTTTGTGTGCCACGGAAAGCATTTATCAGTTTCCAAAACACAATGATCAGATTGCAGGGGCTTGGTACAGAGTGGTATTCACATGAAAGCAATTACTGTATATATTCAGTAGCAAGTATTTCTTACAATATTTGCTATCATTTGTCTTTGTTAAAATTTTTAACTTATCTTATGACGTGTATGACATATTTACTATCAGCATCATCAGCAATGAGATGACTCTTTTCAGTGATAGCAAAGGAAATTTTAATGCAAGCAAATGGCATCTGGTTTAGCTACACATTGTGAGCAGGCCCAGTAGATCAGCATACATGAATATATTTCATCTGGTTGTTACTGTGCAGTTATGGAGCCAAGTGCTCCCGCCAGTTTCCACCCTCCTGTCACTTGCCGTATCTGACACTGATGAAAAATGCAGCGTGTTTCGATCACCGCAACATTACCATTCTGTTTTCTCGATAAGTTGAGATCAGATGACTTGCAAGTGTTGATCTAGCATGATAAATGCAGTGCTGCATTCATGCTAATATGTTTTAAATAATGCATTGTTTGCATTTTGCCTTTATAACCTGATAAAAGCTTTGCGGGACAGAGCAGATGTGTGACAAACTTAAATTACTACAAAGCTGAAAGATTCAATCAATCAATAGGCCAAAGCTACATACAAGCAACATACAAAGCTGCAATTTCCCACATACCTCAAATGTTACACAACTCATACATTATCAGTATCCTTATTATCCTTTAGTGCAACACAAAGGCTCTAATGGGCTCCTAATGGACTTTAACAAATTTCCTCATAATTACCAGTGTTTAAAGGACCACACCGGTGATTTTGCACATTTGAGTCCAATAAATCCTTCTAGCATATTCTTTACATTACTGCCAACTATTGCCACTGGTTTCACTTCATTCCAGTATGCACAGAATCATCTTGTAGAGACTTGAAACATGCATGAAATTGGTAATCCATCACAGTGAACATGATGTCTTTTAAGTATTTTTGTCTAAATTACTTAATTTGAGCATTTTTTTTTTTTTTATTTTGGAAAATGGTTGGCAGTAATATAACATGTATGCTGGTAGTATTGATTGGGCTCCAATGTGCAAAAACGAATGGTTTGGTCCTTTAAACTTCAGCTCCTCTAATGCCAACACATACAGATTACTTGACATAATATTGTTTTGGAATAAAACAGCCACAGAGCTGATGCATTTGACCTAAAGGCCAGTGATTTCATGATTTTTCCCTTTGACGATGAAAATTACTGAATACTGTAACCACCTTAATTACAGTGTTTACTGATGCCGTTTCTGGATTCTTTAAACCCCACTTTTTGAGAGCAGACCCATAGCTATTAACTGGAGCCTCCTTTCATCTTTCCATCCTTTCTTTTCTCTGTCTGCCCCTGAAGGGTTGTGCTCATGCATGCCACCCTCATAATCAGCCATTCTGATATTCAAATGAGTGAAGAAAAGCATCATTTGCACACGTGAAGTTGACGACCTGAATACATCAAGAGACAGCTGGCATGAAAATGGCCTTTCAGGTTTCTTTGCTGTCTAAATATGGAGATTTAAATGGATAAATGTGAAGCATAAGGGAGAAATATTGGAGGGGAAAAAAGCCAAATAGGGGGAGCTGTAGAGCTGTGAAAACATGGCCAAATTATACCACTGTCTGAGCAGGAAGGAAACCAGGCTTTATACACTCCTCAATAACTTCCTGTTAAACATCCGCAAATCACAAACTCACAAAAGGATTGGAAAAAGAGTATGCCAGAGACCCGGTGTCATCTAAACACAGCCTGTGTATTTATGTGACTCCACTTGTAGGAAGCTGACCACCATCAGGTTTCACTGTGTGAGAGCAAGGATGTGTGCTGTGTGCTCTGTGTGTGTGTGTGTGTGTGTGTGTGTGTGTGTGTGTGTGTGTGTGTGTGTGTGTGTGCGATCTGTTAGACTGGATGTGTGTATCATATAGAGGAGGATGTTATCAACATGGCAGTGATGAGAGATGAATGGTGTCCCATGGGGCCAGCTTAAGCCCCTGCACATGTGCACAGCACTGCCGCCCACTAAAAATATGACTCCTGGATACTTTTCCGATTTCTGGCTCTGTCCATAAATCAGCAGCCGGACAGCAAGGCTTGGACTTGGCAGAGTATCAGACGTGCCTCCAGTGACTAGGCCTGTCCGTCATCCTGCCACTGCTGCCCTGAGCTGCTTAATTAATGTGCCAATTGAATGCTGCATATCATAATGAACACACAGCCCCCTCTATCTCAGCCTTCCTGGGCTTGTTATTCTTGGTCCAAATTAAGGATACGTCCCTGTGTACGTTAGGATATTTATAGGTAATGGATCTATTAAAATGCATGAGAACGAATTAAAAAACAAATAAATGCAAAGGTGTTCAAATGAGCTTGGAATGTTTGGAAAAGGGATTTTCAGTTTGATGTGTTTTCACAGCATGGCTGTCGAATTTATCACTTTCACTTTTGTTGGTGTTGCTCCGTCGCCTCGTTTCATCATCAAGAACACACAGGCTGATTTCTTCCTATTAGTTTTTTTCATTTTCATGAGGTTTCATTCTCACTGCAGTGTAAAATACTCACATAAGGGTGACCTTAAAGGACCAACTGGCCATTTTGCATGTTTGAGCCTAATATATTCAAGTTTCATACACGTAACGTTACTGACAATCATTTCCCAAAACATACCACTGGAAAGGTGAATTAAAAAATGTTTTTCCTACCTTCCAGACCACCGTTGGTTTCAGTTCATTCTGGTACTCTATTAAAATCAACTTGTTGATACTTGAAACGTTCTTGGGATAGGTAATCCATCATCGTGAACAAGNGGGAATATAGTCCCAAAAGAAGACCTGCGTTTATCGAAAAATTTAAATGACCATGACTTCATAAGGCTGCATATTAGCAGGTGAAACATCGATTTTTAAGGTGGATGTATTGCTTGAATATTTGATTGAAAGATTAAGAGATTTTGCAAAGTATCAGGAAAGCTGAAATACAGTTTTATCCTTTGGGAAATGACTGTCAGTTACGTAACATGTATGAAAACTGAATACATTAAGCTCAAAATGCAAAATGGCCAATATGGTCCTTTAAAGAGTTAAATTGCGGAACCTGTCCAACAGAGAGTTAAAAGGTTCATGTTCTCCTACCAAGTGAAGATAGAAAGGTAGCTCGTTCCCCATCAACGACCACACAGACCATCTAATCTTTAGGAACAAACATCAAATGGAGCATTATACTTCAGTGAGCATTTAACCTAGAGTTCATTCCTTATGCTGAGATGATAGTTTACTCTCTCTAAGCCAGCTAATCTGACAGCCCCAGGTAGAGGCATTAACCTCTACCTGGGGTTTTTTGCTGCATATAATGCCACCTCCCTTGGTTATAAAGATGTCGTAAATCACATGGGTCGATTCTCTGTGATTCTCAGACTGCAGACAGCCTGATTTATGGACATACCTTCAAGCAGATTTCTCATCCTTTATCCTCCTTTATTTCCCCGTCTCTGTGCTTAAGCACCTATTCCCTTACCTCTCTCTTTCTCTCTCTCCATTCCAGGTGTCTGGACTCTGACTTAGCACCACGGCTAGCCAAGCAACACACACACAGGAAATGGATCTACTTCCAGGGAGGGCTAATAGGATGTGACATCATTTATGGGTGACTGGGGCTAATGTGTGACATTTCAACTCTCTATGGTGGGCTGTTTTTCACTGAAAAAGGAGATTTTTCAAACCTGCCACAGTACAGAGTTTGAAGATTAAGTTGTGGTATTAAACAGCAATGCTTGATGTTGCGTACCTGAGGAGCTCGTGCGGCCCTGAAGCAGAGGAGCGGGTCACAGAGTTTGTTTTCTGTGTGAGGTTTCTCTCTGACTGCTCCCCTCCAGTGGAGGACCTCCCCCTGTCACAACTCATGTATTTTGATGGTCGACCCTGGCCTGGGTAGGGATGTGGGCTTGTAGAAGAATAGGGCTATGCTATCTATATCCTATTATGAATTATGACCCAGGGTTGAGTCAGGTTTGGTAAATACGTGCCTACGATACCACTTTTTTGTGGACCAGTGGAATAAGTTAATCATAAATCCAAAAATAAGAGTTATTAATCCATCAAGGCCTTAACGGAGATTTCAGGTACATGCTGAAGTCATCTACCCCTCCATCATAGATGCACCTCCTGTAATTTCATGGTACATTTGTGTTCTGTAGTTTAATGTAAGCAGTCTAACACTTTCTGTGTTTTCTTGTCTTAGGCCTTATGTTATTTCTCAAACTTCATGGCCCTTGTTATACTGGGACGCCCTTCAGTGAGTCGACTTTGAACCCAAATCCAGTTTTCGGTGCAACTCAAAACCATAAAAAGCCATTTTTAAAGAGTCTTTGTTTCAGCCGCTGACGAAAGGAAACACTTTTTCTCGGATATGTTTGTGCTCAAAATAGTGGACCCTTTGTTTTAAAGACTGTTTCTTTTGTTATGGCTTCATGTCTCTATTTCTGCTAGCTGTGGTGTAGGATGTGGAGTTGGGTAAAAGTTTAGTCTTGGTTATGCTATGACCATGTGTGTATTTGTGTGTGCACGTGTCTCTTTGAGCCCCTGTGTGTCAATGACAAAGATGTGGACTTACTCGTCGTTGTCTTCAGCATGATTGCAGTTGAGAGATGGGGGCAACCCTGATAATCTTATTTGACAGTTGGGAGCGGGGTCAGCTCGGCACTGGTGTCCCACAATGCAACTGTAAAAACAAACAGCATGCGATGGTGTCAAGAGGGCTAGAAGGTGCTGTTCACCACATTCTGGGCATTTGATCTGCAGCCATGCACACACACACATATACACATGCAAAATTCTAACAGCCCTTGAATGTGTAAAACTTTAATCCAGTCTACTTCACACGTGTATTATGACAAGCACAACCTCTCTGTCTCTCCCTCTCTTCCTGTTTTTGCCTGAGGGGTTCTAATCCTGTTAAGACCTGTCGGGACTAATACAACGACAGGTCAAACCACCACTACNCTACCCTCCCTAACCCAAGATCAGGGTGCTGACATAGGAGAAGAGAGCGACTGTGTTTGCCTCTGAAGTGGTTACTGTCATGAAGCATTACCGACTGAGAGGAGAGTGGGGAGTCCCCGTATAAAGCACTGAGGTGACCATTTGTTCTAGCAAAACGTTTTGTGGCATGCAGAAGTACCACTGCTCATTCTTACAGTGATAAGATAGATGTTACAAAACTTGCACTAAAAGCACTGCCACCCTAAACCATTTTACAGGGTAATATGGCAGTAATATCAATATCTCTCTCAGCTGCAGTTGTTTATGTGAGAGACAGTGACTTAAACTGTTCTTTACAGAAATTTATGTATGTGATTGGCTGGCGTGAGAAGGATTAAAAATAGTGGCTCTCTGATAAGTCAATAGACCTGTCACTCGAGAGTCCAGAAGCTGATTAGTCCATGAAATGATTTTCTGGGTTCATTTTTACGTCAAAGAGTAGCAAAATTAGGCAGAACATGTGTAAATTTAAATTAACAACAACCAAAACATGATACTAGAATTACTTGTGAGTTTACTAATACACTCCGAAGAGCATCAGGCAATAAAGGGAGTTTTGTACATAAACACTGATTTTCTAAAATTAATCTATAAGTTTTGTGCTCCCTTCTCTACTGCCGTTTGTTGATTTTACGAGTCAAAGATTACCATATTACTTAGAAATGACCCTGTTTATCCTAGTTTAACAAGCCCTGTTATTCGAGAAGGGAATCTCTTTAGGACAACCACTTCTAACTAATGGCTCACTCTTAAGAGAGGCTCAACTCCATAATGCTTTCACCAGCAGTGAACCAACACTGCCCAGAGTGGAGCTTGTGAATGGTTGAACTGACTGTGTATGTGTATGTGTATGTGTGTGTGTGTGTGTGTGTGTGTGTGTGTGTGTGTGCACGCGTTTCAATGTGCAGCCATATGTGTGCTTGTTTAAGGGTCTGGTCTGCCATTATTGGATCTCCAGGACATGGTATGTTGACCCCTGGGACGAACATTCACACCAGGACACACGCTACGACACACAAACACACGCTGTGGTTTTTCCTGCGGGTGCTCAGCTCGTTGAGACTCTGACCACCATCAGCAGCCCCCCTGCCTCACTGGTTCTCCATCCCCGGGGATTACACAGCGTCGCTGGGCACTCACATCCTCAGCTATGGGCAGAAAGCCAACAGCTGGGATTGAGGTGGGGGGATGTACGATGATGCAGATGGAGAAATCGGAGAGGAGGATTTATTAAGGAGGAAAGAAAAAAGGTGGATGTGAACAGCCAAGAGAGGGAAGGAAAGGCGGATGGCAGGTTGGTGGGGGTAACATATCACATAGTTTATCATATACAAACATCCCAAGTGTGCCTGTCATTCTGGAGATGGAGGTACGGCTGAGGGCTGAAGAGTAAACGCCTGTGTGCTGATGGAGGAGATGAGGCGATGCTGACACAGTCTACACTATGGCCAATGTATGAAATTGGAGGAAGAGGCCTATCTTTGGAACGATCTCTTAATGTAAATGAAATATATTCAACAGGAATGTTATTAAAAATCTAATGTAGACATATCTCTCTTAGAAAAAATACAAATCTACATGATGTGTTTATTTGCGCTTACTGATATATTTCACTGCCGTGAGCTGTGTTTGTTTCCAAACGTTGGGTCTGAAAGCTATTACTCAAAATGTCAATGATTCAACTTTATCCACTATTGTTCTGGGCTCAAATTAAGGAAAAGAAAAGGCTGTGTCATCACTGGGGGGGNGGGTAGGAAAGCTGGCTCATTCCCAGAACCCCTCCAGGTCTGTTGATGCCTTCCTTTCCTGGACACACATCAGCACATCTAAGGTGTGAGAATGGAGGGAATGAAAGAGGAAGGGCAAATATAGGACCAGAGGTTGACAAAGGAAGACACTGAGAGATAGAAAGATCACAAAAAAGGCAGTGTGTGTGAGAGAATCAGAAAAAGAAAAGAACCTTGCCCAGCAACGATTCTGTCTTCCACAGCATCCTTCCCTCAGCTCACAAGGCTCTGCCAGCCCCACATAAACACAGCAAACCTGCATGTGAAAAGTTTCCACATGCAGGGTCTGGAGGGTCCTCTTCTCTCCTCGCTCATTTTATTTCTGTCTATCTGGCCCTCGGCTCTCTTGTCTTGTTTTAGGAAAATTCCACTGGTGGTAATGGTGTGCACCCCTGCAGCCTTAACGTCTTCCATGTGACCAACATGGAGGCAAAGTCCACTTTGTGTTTGTTTTAGGCAAACAGCTCATTTGCCACTTCATCCATCTAGTTTACCTTTCTGTCCTGGACGCTGACATTTTTCCAGATGCTCACGTGGGTGCAGGCTCTGAAAGATGGCCACTTCAGCTCAACACTCCCCCTCTGCCCCTCACCTCCTCCCTGAGCTGCAGTTTATTTTCAATTTTATTTTGTGAAAAAAGCCCTTTGATATCCAGCAAGAAGCCAAGAGGGAATGAGAGATGGAGAGACATTTGCATAGACTTGTTTAATGTCACCAATTAGGAAAAAGGCCTCACACATAGTGAGCTTGTGCCTCTCAAATCAGGACAACATCGCCATCTGCAGGCAAGCAGCAGGATTGAGAGAAACAAAGCATCTGCCATACTTCAGCTCCCAAAACAACACCATTACTACAGAGTTGTTAGCAGGCTGTACTTTTGTCCTAACGCCACATTTTAAGGGAAAGTGAATATAAATGGATGGCTGCTTGGCCTCCTCTGCTGCAGATGGCGCTCTCATCCCACTCTCCATTCCTGACTGTGGTAAGTGCTGGATGATGGCCTTGTTTGTTTAGCTGACAGTGTTGACGCCCACCCACAGGTGCTAAAGGTACAGCGAGTAGAGTGCCAGCTGTATGGAAGCCACAGAGGCCTCTGCACTGCTTGGCTTCACCCTGCTGACTGCCTGATCTCACAGGAAGGGAGGAAGTGGTTGAGTTACCCAGCAGCAAATTTGAGGTTTATAAATGGAGAAAGTTGTAAAAAACATCCAAGTGCAGTTTCTTTTAACTCAGCAGCTTGCTTGGGTGAGATGTAGTCTTTCCCTGCTCGTGATTAAGATTCAGCGATAGTGGTGAAGCAGGTGAGCGGTAATGTTTCACAGCGTAATATGCCGCAACGTTTAGTTAGTGCCTGCTTTTTTATTAGTTAGTGATGGATTTAAACAGAGAAAAGTAAGGTGATCCAATTTCATGGTAGCTTGATTACCTTGTAAAGTTAGTCATTACACTATTAATCTGTTGTTACCTGTGTCACACCAGGAAACCACCCACAGCAACCACAAGCATCCAACACATGAACCCCGTCCTAAACTGGCATGACTAATAATCAGAGAATGTTTCTAAGGCAAGCCATGCAGTTGTAGTACACGTCTTGTCTAACTGCAGAAGAACACTGCATTTTTCATGATACCATAAAGCTGCATTTTACTGGAGATGTGAAATCTTTTAGGCATGTTTAGCATTTGGATTTCATGAATGCTTACCTTCGCAATGGTCCTGTCATTGCCAAGAAGCAAAGGGAAGACAGGGTAAAGGAGACTGGAAGTTTGCCTGTCTTGTTATTGCCAGTACAACGAAGCTCAGTTCACACTCAGCTGTGGCATATTTGGAAACCTTAAAGCATAGCGGCAAGGAAAAAAAGCTTTTAAATCAGTTCCACTCTCCAATAAATTACAACCCTGCATTTTTAATTTCCTCTCTCCATACAATGTTATTCATTGGCATCCAAGCCAAACACGGGCCCCTGCAGCCTGCATAGCTCTGCAGGACAAACTGTCCTCTCATGCAGTTGCGACCTGTCAGGAGCACAGTGACGTGACTGAACAAATGCATTCCTTGATGCAAAGCTGAGAGGTGTGTGAGGTAGAAGGAAAAAAAAAAAAAGAACAAAAAGAGCCTAAACTGTAGATTACAATCTACAAAAATAAAAAAGGTTCCAAGGCATGCATCATAAAAGGGCTGAGATAGAGTAAATATGATATCTGATAACAGTCACTGGCAATCACATTAATATGTTTGTCCAGATTAATTCAGTGTAGAAATGATTCCTGCAGTGTTTAAGAAGAGCCAGATGCTCCACTAAACGAAACTCCAAATTCAATTTCAATAGAAGTTTTACAACATATTGTAAGATGCAAAGTTGTGCCATGGCGAACGGTGAAATCGTGGACTTCATGTAGCGACATTTCATGGCAATACCAGAGCAATTACACGCTAAGAAGAGAATGTGCATATACAAACATGCTTAGTCCATGCCTCAGGAAACTGTCTTAGCTCTTCTAACCACTAGAAAAAGACAGACTTGGCTGCTGAAAAAAAACATTAGGAACTTGTTATCATCATAGTAAAGCCTCATTTGTTAGCATTACTTATCTAAATACCATCTGAAAACCCATGGTTCATTCTGATTAAGCAGGGTCTTGTAACAGTGTAACATTTTAAACAACTTTATACCCACTGTGTAGTGTGTAGGCTCCATTACCAGAACCAAGAACCAAGCAATCTTCCAATCTGGAATTGAATTTCATCTGTTACAGTTAGCAGAAAGTTCTTAAAACTTCTCAAAATGAAGGTCAGGCATTATGTTGCCTTTACACTACAGTACACAGTATCTGCGTTTGCCATCAGGTTGAAATAAGGTGGGCCTGTTTCACAAAAATGTCAAACAGGTCTCAAACATGAAAGTGGATATTGGATCTCATTTGGTAGGCCAGACTAACTTCAGCCAAGGTTCTGCTAAGTCAGCCATTTCTGTGCCGCACAAGGCGATAGGACAAGGCACCTGGCTTTTGCTTAGACAGCCCTTATATGTCTACATAATCCAGAGAGACAGCGAGAGCAGATCTTGAATTTACAGTCAGATTTACTCCAGAAAGTAACAACATAATCATGTCGTTACCCTCAGGCCATTCTGCTCCATTGTTGTTTTGGGGTGGGGGACACTGGGTTTGATTTCAGCAAACTTAGCTGACCTTTGCTTAGCCCACCAAAAGACGGGAAATACAGCAGCCTGTCCTTCAACCTGGCACTCAGCCCAGCAAAACATTTTAACTTTCAGACACAAAAACAAAGTCGCGTCGCTTTTTTTTCCCCCCATTTCTCCCCATTCTAAAATATATTTCTTCGAAAATAATGAGAGGATGTGTTTTTAACTATTTGGTCTTGCAGTTTTGTGCTGCTGTTGCGAAATTCTGCAAAAAATCATCCAAACTCCCCTCCATCTTTCTGTTCCACTGTTGATTATTTTGCTTTTTTTGTCTCTTTCTTTCCTACTAAATGTGTTATTCATCCTGTTCCGAGTGTCTCCAGGCTCACTTCAGTACGGGATATTAAATAAACAGGCGCGTTTTCGCCCCGTCTCTAAGCCTTGACTGCATATACCTGTAATAATAAACAGATGTGTCGTAGGAGCTCGTTTATACTCATCTCTAGCCATTTGAGGACAGAAACACAACAGGAACTAGACTGTGTATGGATTTTCTAGGCAGACAGCCATTATGAACCATAGGGTAGGTGGATGCTACTAGACCATGATAGAGCGGAGGCTGCTGGCAGGTAGCATGCACTCTGTCTGGCAGAGCTGAAGTTTAACTTGGAGTGACACCAACCATCTGCATGCTATAAGAACCAAATTGCCAGCTTGATGTCCAGCAAGTGAGACAAAACCGTTCCACATACATGAGTGTGTGTTTGTGTGACTTTGTATGTGTATACATGCCTGTGCAAATCTGTAAAATGTATTCATGTCTTTAATTCTTGTTTAAAAGGGACATATTCTGCTTTTTTGCTATTTTCTCATTTTTATAGTGTAATATAGAAGGGAGCTTGTGTTAAACATTTCAAAATTGCAAAACTAGAGGTCCTATGCTTCTGGAAATGCATCCAGTAAAACAAACCCACAGTTTCTGAACTTCCCTGAAAACTTAGTTTTTGATTTGTTCTTTACTTCCATAACATGTTGACATCAACATGAAATACATTTTAATTTACCTGTCTACATACCTGGCTAGACACACCCATAAATTACAAGGCTACTAAACATGACCAGCATCCGTGTTTCAGTGTCTGTGGGTGTTGGTAGCTCAGGTCTGACCGATCAGTACGTGCCGGCTTTTCATAGAAGACAGTACCTAACCTAATCTGTTTTCACTCAGTGTGCACAGCAATGTCACAGTGAGGGACGTAGAAGTGGATCAATGTATTTTTGCACATTAAAGCATTGCAAACCTATCAAAATACAGTAGATCCTTAAATAAAAATCAGAACAGCAAAATCTACATAGTATATCCCCTTTAAAATGATGTCAGAACAAGTATAAATATAAATCAATAGGCACCAATTACTTTCATGGCATTAATTTTGATAATCTGTGTTTAGGCTGCATCCTCCTGCTTTGGACCTTATGCGTCTGATGTCTTTCACAATTTGTTTCTAAGTGAGGCATATGGCAGTTTTGGGTTGATTTCTTATCCTTAGTTTGTGGTCATCCTCTTTCTTAAATGAGCAAAAAAAAAAAAAAAAAAANAAAAAAAAAAAAAAAAAAGCAAAACGCAAAACCCATATTTAAATACAAAAGTGTGTCGCCAAATGACAAGGCCTTACTAAAAGTCATTCAGTAAGTAATAGAAGTGAAGCTACAAGAAAACAAAGCAGGGGTTATATTTTGACCTTGAGAACTGGCAGAGTGTAAAATAAAGTGTCTATCTGTAGCACAGTTCATTAAATCTAACTGGGATTACGAGTTGGCCCACACATTTCAGTCAGATATGCACCAAATGATTCATAAATAATCTTCCCAGCATCTGAAGACATAACACAGCGGACAGACGCCTTTAATTCAGCTGACAAGAAAATAAAAAGCCTTCATTACCCTGCAGTCTTCTTGGGGAAAACAAACTTTAACAACTCAGACAATAACACGAATGCCATTAGGCCAATCCCAAGGCAGCATTGGGGTTCTGATTAGTTTTCCAGAAGGATGTGGGCCTCAGAAGTGTGGCAGCTGCTTAAAATAAAGTGACAATTTTTAATGGGGTTTCAAACCTCAGCAAGTCACTGCTTCCTGCCAAAATCCTAGCGATGGCATGCATCCAACCCCTGCTTTTATCGAACAGTACATGGAGGACTGCTTGTTCCCTCAGTTCTGGATGTTCTATGTGCCATGCATGCTCATACATTCTGCAAATTCTGGGTGTTAAAGGACCATACTGGTGATTATGCATGTTTAAGCCCACTAAATATTACCTGCATATACACTTTACATTACTAACAACCATTTTCCAAATCATAAAACTGTATTTTCGTTTTCATGTTAATTTTCCAAATCCCTTAACTTCAAAATCAAATGTTTACATGATATCTAATATAAAAGTAGAAATCTCTGTCTGTGGCACCATTATCTTGAGAACCCGGCTGAAAGAAATTCGGCAGGTTTATTGCTCAGGACCCAAGGATGTGCAGTGCCGTGTGTGAAGTTGTTTGGATGAGCATCAAATTGAGCTTTGCCAGTAAAAAGTAGTCCGCGCGGCAGGATACGCTCCGAGCAGGCAGCATATGGTCCAGTCCCACACAGCAAACAAAGCTAGCTCACAAAGACGTGCAGAACAAAATTATGGCAGGCTGCAGCGCACACCATAAAGTCTGGCCCAGTCCAAATGGGCATGTTTTGAGTGGGAACTAGTAACTATCTTAAAATTAAAGTTTTGCTGACTACGTACATCCAAAAGTAGAAAGCATGGTCGTTTTTAATTTCTCTCTAAAAGCCATCTTCTCCTGGGACTACCTTCCCTATAAAAATAAGTAACTTTGACAAAAAATAAGACCAGCGTTTGATTCGCTGTGATGAATTATCTATCTCGAGCATGTTTTAAGTCACTACAAGTTGATTTTAATAGTGTTCTGGAATCAACTGAAACCTATAGCAATCTGGAAGGTAGGAAAAGCAATTCTAATATTTACTGCTCCAGTAAATATGGTTGGCAGTAATGTAACAAGTGCATTGTTTGTATTTTGTTTGTATTTATCGGGCTCAAACATGCAAAATTACCAGTACTGGTCCTTTAAAGTCTTGACAAAAAAAATATTCTTTCCTGAGCGTTTTCTCTTATCGAGGGGTTAGAGTGAACGGCATACATGCTGTGTTGCTTCAGCTCTTTGAACTGTCGGTTACAGTTACTTCAACACACTCTGTGATCAGGGATGGCTGAAAGAGGCCTTCATTTACACAAACACACACATGGAGAGAGTGAGGAAGAGAGGGAGAGAGAGGAGAACTCAGAGACTAACAGGAAATGCAATTACTGTCTGTCTGGGCACAGCATTCCTCAACAGTATGGCCAATTTCACAGCAATTTCAGTGAGTCAACAGCTCGTAAGTAATCATAATGAGCACCTTAATGTTTTCACACGGAGCAGACTTGGCTATTTGATCCTTCTAATTATCTACAAACTATTTAAACTGTACACAGGAGCTGCGGGCTCCTACAAGTCCCTCGAGAAGGCCCCTGCCTCCGTGTTTGTGGAATACTGTCATTTAAACACTGTGTTAACAGGGATCAGGTTCCCCTCTTGACTTCTCTTGTGTTCAAAAACTGGTGGCATACGTTGGACATTGCGTTGAAAGCTGTTACTGCCCCAGTTAGTGAGTAGACTTGCAGCTTTGCCAGACACAGATTAAGCCTAGACCTGGACTGAACTGACTTTTGTAATGGAATCCCCATGCAAAATTTACTTCAATCCAGGTGTGGTATTATTCTGTGTTCCAGTCAGACACCACACTTCTCCAACTGTGCCTGACATGGATTTTATGTCTTTCTGTGCTCTGAAAAACATCAATAATAGCATCAAAATAAATTACTTTAGAGGAGATTCTTTACCTGTGCACGTGGCCTCTCCTGTTATTTCAAACAGAGATCCAGAGTGACTGAAATTAGATCTGGGATCAGTGGCTTTAGGGATTTCTGAGGACTGTTGCTTTACAGCTGCTACTTATCTTAACACTGTCTTATCCCAAAAGGAAAGTTTAATAAAAAAGATATGTATCAGCATTTTAATTACTGATTATCTTATAACCCGTTATTTTTACTTCGCTTTTGTCTCAAACATCTCAGAATCTACAAAAAGGACCTGGAATCTTACTTCCCACACCTCATCGGATTTTCTTCTATCTCCTTTTCCTCTTATTTCACAAAATCCTGCTAAATCCCAGATTATAAAAACTGCAAAAAAGACAGAAAAAAATAAAATTGGAATAGAAACAGAGACTGATAAGAGACAGGCAAACCATGGATACAGAGAAGGGCACATACATGTGCTCACACTCATACATGCACACTGACATGCACACAAGCAGTGGCTGTGTGAACGGGGTGCATACCTCTGCCAGTGCCAAAATGATTAAACAAATACCCCCTTTGTGAGCAGTTGCCTTGATTAAACTGAGTTGTATGTACCCTCTGAAAAAGAAATACAGGAAAGTGCCTTTGGTGGTGCCAAAATTCACTTTCCCCGTTAAAACATTGCTGCTGTCAAAGTTGTTTTCACTCTTGCTCCTGGAAACTAAATTTATCATTCCTCTCTGGAGCATAGAGGTTTTTTTTAGAGAATGAGCATGATTATTTATGTGAAAAATAAATATTGAAACATTATCTGTGTTAGTGGTCACAGAATGCTCACACCAATACATTTCAATTTAAGAGATTATTTACAGTTCCACAATAAGAGTGGAAATCGGATTTGTTTGTTGTGGCTTAAGCAGCACGATTCACATCTGACAAATCATACATTATTATTATGATTATTATTATTATTATTAATATTATTATTATAACTGAATGAAAGAAGCCCTAAGAAAGGCACCGACATAAAACCTAAAACCATCTCAAGTCAGGAAAAGGTTTGGGTGTAAAGATTTAATGAGGCAAGCAGCTCTGCCCTCTAGTGGTGACATTCTGACTTGCAGTGGCTCAGAAATTCATTATGTCTTTGTTGTAGGTCAGTTTGATTTTTACAAGATTTTCACAAAAAGTCGGAACACAAAGTTTCTGAATGTTGCATAAACTTTAAGCTGGTTATGCCTGACAGGTTTTAAAGCTTACTTTCAGGCACATTGCATGAAATTCACCAACCTACATATTTCTGCTTCAGAAAATGGCACCCATCGGACTATTTTTTTCCCCAGATGACATTCATAACAGTACCTTAGTGATGAGATGGGAGTCTTCTGTTGTGATGGTTGGATAGGCAAGTGGCGTGTAGTCATCATCATGTGAAGGTGATGGTGTTTGTGGACACTGAGCTGATGGCAGTGGATATTGATGGAACTGCTTCAAAAAGAAAAAACATATACAGTATAAACACATATTCAAATAGTCTAGTGACACAAAAGGTGTATTGTATCACTAGTAATACATTAGGATGACCTGAACTCATAGCAAAGTAAATAACAAATGACATTAGAGAGGATATATTGGCACACAGATGTTTATAATACCATTTCAAACAACAACTGTCCTTGGGTAAATTAAAGAAATATCCAGCAACTAGTCAAATAACTGGCAAAAAGAGTCTTCTGCTATGACATTGTTAGCTTAGCCAGATAGCTAGCAAAGCTAACTAATTCAGCTAACAAGGTGAAGTAAGTTAGCTAATGTTACACAGCGAGATGTTACTCCAAACTATTTGACAAACAATTTGGCACACCTTGTTGCATTCCAAAAATCAAACTGAGTGAACCAGCTAGCTACAGAGGACTACAATATTCATTTGTTTATCATAATTATTACTTATCTACTGTTCTACTTCCTCGTTTCCTCATACGTCTAATTCCCCTTTTCTATTTTTGTAACCTGAAAGATAAGGTAAGGCCTCTTAATTTTTTTTCCCAGCGTCCATGTCAAGTTTTGTCACGAGTCACGACCGCCTGTTCATTCAAAGTCTCGCAACTCAATAAAGTTTTGGGGAAGAAAAAAAAATCTGGCTCTGCTAAAACGCAATGGGGCACTGTTTGGGGGGTTTCTGAAGGACGCAAACTGCTTCAAGGGGGTTCCCACATTGTTATTGCTTGTGGAGGACTAATAACATCGCTCCCGAGAGTCCCCTCATTACTTGCCTGTCCTGATGCTTCGCCTCTGGCCGTGACATCAGGTTGGGTCTAATCAAAGACTCATTTAGTAGCCTACAAAAAAAAAAAAAAAAAAAAAAAAAANAAAAAAAAAAAAAAAAAATTAGTAGCCTACAATGCTGTTTATGCCAAGAAACAAAATTTGTATAATTTGAGGCACTATACCAAAAATAATCTGACAAATGAAGCAATATAAATAAATAAATACATACATAAATAAATTTTTAAAATTACATAATATTTATACGATAAATTTAGCTCAAAAGACAGTCTTTGAGTAGTTTGGTGTTTAATGCGTACAGCATGTGGAAACAGCTTTCTATAGCCTACAAGTTCAAAGCTGACAATGCCCACTAAATTATATGTGAATACCTGTGTTGCTATGACAATCAGACAATTTGCACTGTTTCTTGTGTGGACGTTAATCACAAGTCGTCACTCTCATTTTAGAGTTGTTGTTGTGATAACAGTCAAAACCAATTTAAAGTTGACAAAGTGTTGTATCTATCAAACGTGTTCATTAGTCATTTACAGGAATCAGGCACAAACAGGCTGTATATTGAAGGGTCCGACAGGGGTCTCCCTCTTAGCAAGACTGTGCTTGTCAGGTCGAGTAATCTTGCTCAAGGCAGATGTGCACATCTGGGTTTGAACCATCTCCAGACAGAGCAAAAGACTGCTGATAATAACTAATAATACAGAAGTGTATTTTTGTATTCTTGGGAATTTCTTATATGCAGATTCCCACGCGAGAGTTGTGCGTAATTGCTCAGCCTTTACGCACAAGACCCTCGTTTCTAGTTTCCAGACAAGACCCACTGCAATGACCATCACCCTTCAGCTTCAGCCAATTTACAATCAGCGACAGCAGATGGTGATGTACACATGGCTGGCTGCAGTCTGCCACTAGGTTTCCCATCAGCCTATCGCTGCGCTCCCGCATGCTGACGACGAGACCCGGAAGCACGGAGCAGCCTGCTTTGTTTTGTTTTGGCAGTAGGAGTTGGATCGGTGGCAGACAGGCTCAGGGGACAGGGAGAGAGAGCCGCTCAGTATGTGGGGAGAGCCGGACCGGGGATGGAAGATGACCGGCCAGTAGCTGGTGCTTGTAAAATGCCAAGTTTTATCAGCAGTTTTGAAGAGGGGAGAGTGAAACTGTCCCGCAACCTGCCGACTGAAACTTCCTTCACCGACAGCAAAGTTAAACGGTCGGTCAGCGATGTCAACCATCATCACGTTATAAGATCAAACTCAGCATCATTCCTAACCGGGGGACAGAAGGATGACGGTGATGATGAGAAGAGCAGCGAGGAGGACAAGGATGCAGAGGGCAACAACAATAACAACTGCAACGGGGGAGGAGGAGAGAGGAGGAGGGCGAGTGCTGTGGAGATTTTGAGGAGGAATTTCGGGGTATCCGTTTCAAAATCTTCATCTCTCATTCTTAATGCCAACAGTCCGCTGCAGTGCAGAGTGAATCGTGAAAACCGAGAGGAAAACGCAGGTAATGACATTACAGCTGATCGTGGAAGTGTATGTGGCGACTGTGAAAAGTCGGATGTGGAAACGGGCGAAGGGGAGACGAAAAACGAGCCAACCTTTAATCGCCGGGCCGAATTAACGGGATCGGATTTACACGGAGTTGAATTTGTAAGCGCTTCTGGACAGAGCTGTTACATCTGTGACAGTGACAGCAACACATTAGATGAGTCTTTACGTGGAAAAGAACACGTCTACTGCACAGTTTACTGCATCGCCAACGACATTCACCGAAAAGAAATCACAGAGCGCAGCGATGAAACACTGTCTGACGCACAGGAGAGGGACCTGGACAGGGAGCAGGACGCAGGTCTGGGTTCCGAACCCATCCTGTATACATTGGATGACCTAGTGGATCCTCGGGGGGATCTGAGTCGCCAGCTGACCCAGGACCAGGCCGGTGCAGAGGCTGCGGTGCAGAGTTGCCGGGTGTGTCTGGAGGAGAAAACCATTGCACCCTTACAGTGCTGCAAGAAGGTCGTGTGTGAGGAGTGTATGAAACTCTACGTCAGCTCCCAGGTTGGTAGAAGGGAGGAGGAAGGAGAGATACTGTATATCACTGTCTTTTTTTATGAATGCTACCTGCAGGGGTGTAGCTAGAAATTTTGGGGCCCTGGAAGACTACCATGGGCCCTCACAAGGTGTGGGCCCCTAGGTAGTTTCACCAGGTCTTATGGGTTTCAAATGGGGTGTCATCTGGCGCACATACTTTATAAATGAAACGTCATGGGTTTAAACCTGGCAAAGGACCTTTGTAGTTTATTAAATGGGCTCAAACATGCAAAATCACTGGTATGCTTCTTTAAGTACTTTATTGTGTGCTGGTTGAAATCAGCAAACTTAAACTGAGTTTTGTTAAATCACGCCCTGAAGTTGCTATCTTGGAAACGTTACATCTGTCCATCTTTGCCACTTCTGCTATAATCTGTTTTGGTGAAAGCATTTTTATCAGTAGGTACGACTTTTTATCTGCAGTTATGTGATGAGTAGACAAGCAGACAATGACTAGCAGATTGAGTAGATAAGACTCATGTAAACTAAGTGGCGTAGATGGAATTTTCCGTCAGCACACTGTAAACTTATATTTTAGCTCACATTCCACCCAGCTTTAACCTCTCATTCATACAGTAACATAGAAATCTGGGTATGAGGTTACAAGAAGCAGCCCTGGAGGGGATTCACTGCCTTGCTGCTGTGCACTCGGGCAGTGATGATGGGTGGAGTAGATTCATTATTGCTGCAATAGGCAGTTTCATTGCACCTGTGTGATGAAATCAGTGTTGCTGTGTAGCTTAAACCAGCAACCATTTGGTTATTGAACAGCAACTTCAAATCCAAGCAAAATAGATTGATTATCCAACAGATTAATGTACTCCAGTATTAAAATATCATTTTAATTCATTAGAAAATAAAAACTTTAGCATAGGAGTTTTAATTTATTTACTGTATATTCTATAGGAAAATGGGGAAAATGGGCTTTTTTTTTACTTTCCCATATCAGAGTAATTTTTGATTCATTCTGAGGTTACCAAAGCCACATTTTACACAAGCTTTACATCTTTAAAATACTATATATGCCAAATTATGTCTCTACATACTTATTCTGATAGCAGTTGTAGTTTTAGATGGGTATTTTCCCATGGCGAGCTTAGTGTTATACTTGTAAAATTTAGTTTATAGTTTTTATCGGGCCAGTATACTTAAAAAGATGTAACACAAAATGTTGAAAGAACAGGCTGATGAAGATGCGCACAGGATACGCCTTAAGAACTGGAGTTCTGTTAATGGAACTCCACGTCGACAGGTGATGCAGAATGGTCACGAGTCATCTGTCTGGTGGTGCCAGAGAGTAGTGATGTCTTTATTTAGTGATAAAGAGAGAGCACAGAAGAAGGTGAAGAAGATGGTACATTTGTCCTGTAAATAGAGTATTAAGGAAATGGAGAATTTCCTGTTTGTTTGTCAAAGCAGAATTTTGTTGCTCTAACAGAAGAGGAAGTATGAACCAAACAAAAATCAAGCTCTGCCCACTGGCCTCTCACTGGTAGTGCAATCACCAGGAGGAGGTATCAGAAGTACAACAGACAAAAGACAAATTTTGCCTTGGGGACCCTGCACAAAAATACACAAAGAGCTGAATCACGGTATATTCAGTCTTTCTAGACATCTTTTTTACTCTTTTTATAAACCTTTAGTCTACCTGGGTACATGGTGCACAATTGAAGTACACAACAGACAGTGGCGTGTGTGCGTGTGTTGTAAACTTGCGTGTAGGTGTGTGTGTGTGTGTGTGAGAGAGAGAGAGAGCGAGCGAGTGAGCAGCAGTTTTAACCTGTCCAACCAGTCTGGCAATGGTCATCACAAAGATAGTGCTGTGGCAACAATACCAGCACATCAGCTCACTTGTCTGCAGAGTATAGATTTTCATAATCACGTAATAGGCTCTCTCTCTCTGTGTGTGTGTGTGTGTGTGTGTGTGCACGCGCACGCATGCGCAAATGTAGAAGGGGGTTATTGAGTGTAACGCCATCTGAGGATGTTGCTATTGTAGTCTGCCTTCTGCCTGTTATTTCACTGTTTCACTCACGCGCGCACACACACACACACACCAACGCAATGGTCTAATGCCTTATCATGTGACAGGACAATAGGTTTCATTTGGAGAGAGAGAGAGAGAGAGAGAGAGAGACAAAAAGGAGATATGTAGGATATAGGAGCGAAGAGGAAAAGAGGTGCAGGGTGAGGTGAAGGGAAAGTGTCAGTTTAAAAACTTACTCAGTGAGATAAATCGCTTATTAAATGCATTAATTAATGTGTTCATGCAATTTTTTGGAAAAGTGGCCACAAATGTGAAAGCATTGTTTATCCACATTAAGTGTGTCCTGTGTGTGTGTGGTAGTGTCACACCTTTAACCCATAAATTATTTGTGTCAAAATGTGTTAAATTTTGTGTTACATCTTTATTTTACGTGTATGTTTTTCCTCTTGTGGCCACTCCCAGCCTGTGTGTATAAATTCAGAGAACATCAACTATAAATTCCTGCCGAGCACTCATACCGGACTCTGTGTGTGTGTGTGTGTGTGTGTTTTGGTNCGAGCACTCATACCGGACTCTGTGTGTGTGTGTGTGTGTGTGTGTGTTTTGGTACATATATATGAAATCTTCCTTCCACTCTTCATTCCTACAGCTTTCCATCATCCATCCCTCCCCACCTCTGTTCTTTTGTAAATTATTAATCATACCTCATTTCCCATAAATGGGGTCATTATATTCCACATGTAGATATATTAATGCTCACACGCTGTCAAACTAATTATGCTACACCAATGATCAGTGCTTTCCAAACTGCTTTTAGTCAAGGACAGAACTGTGAATTCATATTCTATGATGACTAATGAAGCAGCATACACAGGGATTAAGATGACTATAAACAAAAATAAGTTCTTCTTATTCCAAATGTTTAATGTTGTTGCACCAGCAAAAGATTAAGACATAGTAAAACAAATACTGTATATTCAGTGATTTAATGGGAAAAACTGATTCAAAGAACTAGCCGTTTAGAGTGAAGACATTTTAGTGATTTATTTAATTTACATCACATTAATTAATAATTTGTTTTATATATTGTGTAAGGAACCATTCCTCGCCCAATGACAGAATCCTGGGATGCTGCCAAAGGCTTTTATCAAATGTACAGTATGTCTGTCTTGGATTTCTGATAGAAATTATTTAAATTGGGTTCCAATTATCTGACGCCAATTTATTTTGACACTGACTCTGGATTTAAGCTTAATTTAATATTGATTATACTCTGGCTCTGCTCAGGCTTAATCGCTTCGTACAGAGCATATCTGATGTTGCACAGAAGTCACAACCACGCGTTATATGAGCTCCACAGAAATGTCCTGGTACAATCTGGAATGAGTTCGGAGACTAATCAATGATGACTCGTGACCAGCTCAGAGACTAGAGTGGCATCAAAACCGTCCACCAGTGTAGTGTTTTTAGCAGGCCAGTAAATAGACCGAACCCAGAATCTGTAACTGCTGTGTCACTCTTCTAATCAGCTGAGATGGTGTGTGTGTGTGGGGTTCATAAGCAAGCTTTATAACAGTATACCTACTCAAAAAATGATAAACATGCTATTTTTTTACAGTTTTATTTTTCTAGAGGTCAGTTTCTCTAGGAATTTTGCAACAGCCATAAGCAGACAATTTACAACTAAATGTTCCCTAATGACTGACTCGCCTCTCCGTGACGTTTTCCAGGTGCGAGTGGGGAAGGCGTACATCAACTGTCCAATCCCAGAGTGCAGCGGCTCCCTGGAGGAGGGAGTATTGATTTCTCATCTGGCCAATGAGGATTTGGCAAAATATCATTACTTTTTGGAACTGAGCCAGCTGGATTCGAGCACCAAACCCTGCCCCCAGTGCAGCTACTTTACATCCCTGAGCAAACACAATGCCAACCGCTCCGAGCAAAAGTACAAGGTGAGATCGCACGCCTGCAACCTGGGGTATCACAAGACACATTCCTCTGAAACAAAGGCACAGGGAGCCTCACTAAACTGAACAAAATTATCAAAATATGGAGCACAGTGCAATATTCTGTCAATTCCACGAGTTCCTCATACAGTCAAGTATTTCATGTGATGACCAAATCCCACTTTTGCGGTTTTGGAAATAGCCTTTAAGTTTGTGGGTGTGTTATAAATGTGTATTTCTCTCCTCTGCCTAGATGCAGTGTGTCAGCTGCCAGTTTGTGTGGTGCTTTAAATGCCACGCACCCTGGCACAACGGGATCAAATGCCGCAAATACAGGAAAGGAGACAAGCTGCTGCGAACCTGGGCTAGTGTCATAGAGCACGGACAGAGAAACGCCCAGAAATGTCCACAGTGTAAGGTAAGAACCGGGAAAAGATCAATGAAAGAATGAACAAATTGACTGTAGAAGACACAGTTTGTTATGATACATAGTTGGGTCCAGAACCTAACTTCCGTGACCATTCTCTGGCTAAGATGTTTTGATGATTGATTTGACTTCTTTGGACCTTTTATAAAAACTTTAGCTCCCAGGTCCCTTGCAAAAATCCCGGGGTTTTTTGCCAGAGGGCCAAAATCCAAGATGGCCGCCGGCGCCATCATGAAAAATGAACTTTAGAACCAGAGCACCTACAATCATGTATAAAGACACTTTTTTGTATAGGTTGACCATGAGGATTCAAATTCTGACATTAGTTTGACATTATGACATCATTTTCACCCAGAAATCCAAGATGGTCGCCATCCAGTAGAGTGATAACGTAACTTTTGAATGGGAAGTTGAATGTTTTTCAGTGAAAATTGTCTATAAAAGACACCTTTTCCTTTTTAACTATATTTGACCATTTATTACTAGACAAGGCCACAATATGTGAAAGATGCCTTGAAATGGAAAAGTGATATAGAGAATCTGTATCTTTATGCACCAAATTTGTAACAAACATTTTAGGAAACATTTGTGACTGATTTTGTGCAAAACGATCTCTCTGTCGAAAATGAGATTTTTTTTTTTTTTTTTTTTTTTTTTGTAGTTACAGCAGTGATAATAGCAGCAAAATACAATAAATATGCTTAAAAATTTCAATGCACATGATCCTTGATACTGATCGAATGTCCAGGTGTGCAGCAAAAAACATTATTTTCTGTTTTCGGTTTAATTTATCCTGAGCTAATAATTTCATTAATTTAATTAAACATCCAAACTATAAGACATCATCATTCATATCATTTCATGTTGTTGATGGTTGTGAAATGTAAATGTAATTTTTTTTAGCCCAGACCTTGGATGTTTGTGGCTGTATGAGGAATATAAGGGAAGTAAAGAATATAAAATTGTATTCAAAATGCATCCCAGGCTCAAAAAATGAGACACAGTGTAAACGATTCTCCCTTTCTTCCTCTCTCTCTGTTTCTGCTTCTTTCTGTCTGTAGATCCACATTCAGCGCACTGAGGGATGTGACCATATGACCTGTACGCAGTGTAACACCAACTTCTGTTACCGCTGTGGAGAGCGTTACAGACACCTAAGGTTAGACTTTTTCTTTTTAATTGTTACTTTCTGCTGTCTGGCTGCCTCGTTTAGTCCTGATTTTATGTTTTACTACTTGTCTTTCTTTTATCATCAGGTTTTTTGGAGACCATACATCTAACCTCAGCATCTTTGGCTGCAAGTATCGCTATCTACCTGATAAACCACATCTGAGACGCCTAATTAGAGGCTCTGTCTGTAGTAAGTTGGTGTTTTTTGGGGGGAATGTATGATTATTGAATATTGGAGTCTAAAAAGATGCTCTTGATGCTGAGGGGCTGACACTGACACTTTGCTTTAAAGGACCATACCAGTCATTTTACATGTTTGAATCTAATATATTCAATTTTCATACATGTTACGTTACTGACAATCATTTCCCAAAGGNTGTTTGAATCTAATATATTCAATTTTCATACATGTTACGTTACTGACAATCATTTCCCAAAGGATACTACCATATTTCAGCTTTCCTATTTTGCAAAATCTCTTCATCTGTCAAAATCAAATATTGAAGTGATACACCCACCTTAAAAATTGATGTTTCGCCTGATAATAGTTAGGTAAAATTAAACTTTTAAAGTTAAATTTTTCAATAAATGCAGGTCTTCCTTTGGGACTATATTCCCTAGTAGAGACATATATTCACTCCACGCTTTTTATTGTGCTTAAACACTAAAATTATGAAACTTCAAAAAAACCTGAATATACGTGTTGTTCTAATGGATTACCTATCCCAAGAACATTTAAAGGATCAACAAGTGAATTTTAATAGCATACCAGAATCCAAAATCCATGGCAGTCTGGAAGGTAGGAAAAAAAGAATTAACTCACTGTTCCAGTAGTATGCTTTGGGAAATGATTGTCAATAACCTTACGTGTATGAAAATTTAATATATTAGGCTCAAAATGCAAAATCGGTGATATGGTCCTTTAAGACTAAGCTAAAATTAATCCGCCTTTTTCCTATTTAACTCCATTGTAGGTTAGGGTTAGTGCTAATCCAGTAATACAGTGCTATTAATGTTGAATCATGCAGTTCTCCCTCATCTGAATGAAGATTTGTTATTCCCCTCTTTCTCCTCTCTCTCTGTCCCTGCAGCCTCTAAACTGTTAATAGCTCCAGTGGTCATATTGCTGGCTGTGGTGTTTGGAGCTCTGGCACTGGTGATAGGTAAACACACACACACACACACACACACACACACACGAATGAAGCTCTGGTGATTACAGTAAACAGATCAGATTGGTTTAAGCTATTACAGATATATTTCCTGTTACAGAGTACAGCAAGCACAGCAGCGAACCCGTGTATGCAACTGGAAAACATAATCAAATAAATTTTTCATAATCAGAGAAATTAACTGTTCTGATTAAATTAAAGTCAGATCTGCTCAGTAGCTGCATTTTGTCAATCTCTGAAATTACATTGTGTCACATCAACCAACTGGAAGCTCACTCGGCAGCCTATCAGGCACTAGTAACAACTGATGCCTCAGCTGAACTATTGTGATGAGCTGATTGAGGTCAAAGGTCATCTCTTTTCCACATTTTTCAAATATAGTTTGCATATTAGTCATATTATTATTGATTTTATGGTCTTATTACTTTCATTGAATTAGTACTATTTCTGTTACATTAGTTCTTGTTTTTTTTTGACTGTATGTATTATTGTTATTAATTTATTGAACATATACCCTAAAACATTATTTTATTCACTACAAAGAAAAGAAAGTCAAAAGCTGATGGGAAAAAACAGGGTATAATAAAAAAAAAATACTCGTGCCAAATAATACTGACAGATTTGTTTGCTTGATATTATAAAATAGTATAAAGAAATTAAGTGTAGAAAAGTAATGAGAACTTAAACACTAAAGATTTCCAACTTATTAAAATTGTTTTGCTTTAACAACCACTTTCCTGTCTCTCTCTTCTTTCCTTCTATCTCCATCTCTCTATCACTTATTCACCTTGCCGGTCTGCAGGTTTGCTAGTTTTTCCTGTCTACTATGTGTGCAAGAGAAGGAAGAAGCAGCACTCTCAGGGCTCCGGTCGATGGATCTGAAAGCCGAACCCATTCTGCACTTCACCTCGACCGTCCACACAGCTTTAAAGACACCGCCCACTTTGCCTCAGAGGTCACGTGCCCATTTGAGTCATTGAGGCTGAGATAAATGTGAGAAAATTAAGACGGGCAGCTGGAAGTACATCAAACCAAGATAGCTCATGCTGTCACAACTGGAAAATTCATTCATTCTCACAGGAGCCGTCCATCAAAAGAAACATTTTATCTGGATGCAGGTTATTCACGCATTCAGGGAGCAGTCGCACTCTTGTACGTGATGGCCACTAAGTATTGGATCCCTTAAATATTTGCTAAATCTTGCTATTCCAACTATTAGCTATTTCAAGCTGTGGTCTCTTTGGTATGGTGGCTGACAAGGGACATGTCTGACGTGCTGCTTAATTTCTGTCTTATACACATTACCAGATTCTTCCAATCTAAAGCAACGATGAAAGATAATACATGGCTGCTGTTTTGTGGTACATCTGCACACCTACATGTGTTTTACCCTGATGTTTTGATAAGAGAACAGATGTGTGGTCCATCCAGCTTTAGTGAATTACACTGTTGTTTGGTGATAAGGAAGTTGTAGGTGGATGATGGTGATTTTTATGGCATCAAAGGCATCTAAGGTGCCAGAATCACAGAAAAATTGCATGCATGTGTGCCATACTGCAATTGAGATGTTTACGGTATGCGTGAAAGAATAAGTTACGCCCATGTAGAATGGATCTACAATGTGTGTCGTAATTAATCCCCATGGATTTTAATTGTTCAGATTCTGTGAAGAAATTTCCAGATGCTTCTTGAGCACCACCGGGGGCGCTTCAAGAACCAACAGTTGCAAACTGTACGTACCACAGTTTGAGAACCACTGGGCTTGACAATCTGAAAATCTTGTTGGTGATGGGCGAGAAGGTGGATTATTGGGTCTGTAAAGAGAGAATGACAGAGTCAGCCAGGGTCGGATTGGCCATCGGGAGAGGCGGGACTTTTCCCTCGGTGGGCCATCGGTGGGCCAGCCGGTGGCCTTTGCACTGCACAATATAATATTAATTAAAATTAACTTAAACTAAGCAAACATAATTTTTTTCTTTCATAATTTTCTTGACGGGGAGAAACAGCGGACTATTATGAACTTATTCGCCCCACCTCTGACATCATTGGCATTTTCGTCTGGCCTGCTAGACACTTTAAAGTCCCGGTAAAAATTAGGATCCCATTCCGACCCTGGAGTCAGCTGATTGGTTCGTGGAAAGCAGAAAGAAAGTTGATTGGTTAGACTGAGAATGGAGATGTGTGAGTAAGAGGTTTGAGCTTTGACGTCATGGGAAAGTAGAAAATGATGGAGGCAGTGGAAATGTTTGAATAAAGACTGATACTGGGAGTGGGAAACAGTAGAACTTTTGCTAAATGTTCATCAGATTATTGTGATGCACAGAAAGAGGCGATGTAAACAATCTGGTTCAAGCTGTGTATGGTCTTACATTGGGCCATATTAATTTTTTCACCTTTACAAAGAAAAGGTGACTGGAGGTTTTGTATGAGTAGTTTGCCAGAGAAGATGCAAAGGCAAAACTGACACCATGGCTGTTAATATTTTCTTTTACTTCATCTGTCCTAAACTAAATTTTAATCCTTTATTGATCACTCTTATTGTATCTTGAACTTGAAAGCACGCGCCATGAAGTAAATCAAACATCTGATTTGATGATGTTGATGTAATATTGTGATCACAGAGAGCAATTACAGCTGCAACTAAACATAGAAACAGTCATGATGCTGACACACACACAACACACACTCTATATATGCCGACATGAACCAAAAACTTTCAGAGCTGTGGTAAACGTGCCACAACAAAATGCTGAATGTCAGGTGAATGTTGACAGTGTGTTGCTGGCTTTATATGAAGAAATCAAATTTGAGGCAATAACAGCTGGATGCAAATGCTGCGTTGGAATCACGACTGAAAATGCTGCAGACGGATTAAAATGGATGAACATTGTTGGTTTAGATGTAAGTTTTTGTGTAGCCAAACACTTGAACAGGGTCTGAAGATGTTGTTTTTATTGTTATTGTTGACTAGTTATCCTTAGGTGCACTGGACTGAATTATTAGCTTGTCAGGCTGGAGGTTTGATAGAAAGCATTGGGAATATTTTTGATTTTTGCAGTTAAAGGACTTAGGATGTTTGAATGGAGCCCAGTTCCTACCAGGAAAATAATTTTTTAAAAAAAGATAGAAACAAATATCAAAATAATGACGTACATTCTCAATATTATAAGATACTAAGTCAAAATTTGTCTTAGTTTATCAAAAAAAACGTTGAAATTATGACTCAGTAAGTGAAATTTTCTACTTGGTATCCAATAATTTTGACTTATTTTCATAATTCTGAATGTGGCTCTCCATGTTTGTCACTCATAGTGTGCTGGGCAGTTCAGAGAGGACACAAGTGATGGTTTCTGACACACACACACACACCTCTGGAGTAATGCCTAGGAACAGGAAATTTTCAAGAGTTTTACAGGTCATCATCACCTAGCAATAGCTTATTGTCCTACTCTTCATCCTTCATTTGCCTTTACTCCTTATTTCTTCCTTTCCCTGCGTCCTTCTCACTCTGTCCTCCCACAATTCTGTCCCTCCTTCTCACCTTCCTCATGTCTTTCCTCCATCCTCCCCTCTGGAATTGTAACACTGGACTTACATCACGCTGCCTGCAGCTACCAGGAGAAGGAGGACAGGAGGAGGTGGTTTGACATTTATGAAATGCAGATTCACTGGAGCTGTGGCTGCTGTTCAGCCGGCACATTTTGGTTTTTGTTTTATGGCTCCATCACTAAAGATTTTTGCTGGACAAATTAATGGAAAATAAACGAAAGGACGGGTATAAGCACAATGTCTTGGCACATATGAGAGATGCCAAAATGGGAAAAAAGATGCACATTTCTTCAATATCCTGCAGAAACACTGAATGTTTCCTGAATCCATGCTTTATGGCATGAAGGAAAAACTAGTTTTGAAGCTCATGCATGTTGAATATTTTGCCGTGTAGTGCCAATAGCTTTGTACTGGGATATGAAACATTTTCAACATATGGGAGACTATACCCATAGAATGAAATTGGAAGTACAAAGTTCATGAAGGAAACAGACTATGTGCTGAGAGGTGAAGTCCTGACTCTGGGATTGTATTCTCTCTCAGGGAGTTTGCTTTTGTTCGCTGTACCCATAGCCTCCATTACAATTTCCTGGACAGCGCTGTCTTTCAAAATGCTTCCTGATAGAATTTTTGCCCAGCTCTGCTTTGCAACAATATTTTGTTCCAGGAAGTAAAAGCCTAAATCTGTCGTGTCAAGTGAATTCCAAACACCTCAGTTCCAAACACCTCTGTTGCAACAGAGCCTGGGAGTTTGTCCAGATGAAGCATTTTCCTGCCTGACTGAGCTCAGAAAAGAGGAACAAGAACAAGAAAATGTTGTATTAATAAGTCAGCATTTGGAGTTTAAATGCTTAAGCTGCAGCAAGCAAAACAATTTAAACTACCTGTCAGTTGTTCAGATTTAACATATGTACATAGAGTATGATTGTCTAATTGCTCAGCTAGTGCTACTGACATGTCAGATAACTGCATTTTTTAGTTTGAGTGACACATATGACTGAGTTTGCGATGGACATGTGGACATATATTCATCTTCAGGCACAGAAAACCGCAGCAAAAGTTGAATGAGTAGGAAGTTAGCATTATGTGCCTGGTGCTGTTTTTCCAGTATCAAGAAGTAAACATTTTTTAATATTTTTGAGGCATTTGGACCAAAACACGGTCCCGCAATGAACATGGTACTACTGACAATTAGCCAACTGATCTGAAAGTCTTGATGATTATGTAGTAACAATTTGCTGGTTATAAATTTAAAGCTTTTGGGTCGACAAAGAAGAGAAATTAAGACCCCACTTTGAGATCTAGTAACCTGTGACAGGCAGTCATCATTATTGTTGGCACTTTATAGGTTAAATGGTTAAAAGTAATTGATAGTTGCATCCCAACACTTGTACACTTGAGAGTCGATCTGTTAGCTAACATGATGCGGAAATTCCCTTACAGGAAGTAGAAGTTGGCAAACACCCGGAACAACACACACAGTTTTTGGCAAATATTTTTAGTTTTGAGAGCATTTTTACCAATCCAAAGAAAATCTTTTTTTCTTTTCTTTTTTGTCTATGGAAACAAAAAACTGGGGATGTGTAAGTCAAAGTTTCCTCTTTTCCAGCTCCAGACAACACTGATTCCTTGTTATGACCAGTAGCTTCTTGGAACCCAAACTGCACCTGTTTTACCAGTCAAGCCAGGCTCTTTGCTGTGGAAATTCGTGCTAATAGGCACCAGTTCTGGCACTTTTAACATGTCTATGGAAAAGCACCATGAGACTCATCTTTAATATGTTGTATTTTAATTTCTCAGGAGCAGTTTTGCTGTCAGATAGTTACTGCAGATATGAGTTTATTCTGCTTGGTTTGACAAAAGCATCAGTAAACGTACGGGGTGTTTATCCTGTCAGCCCCTGGATCTAATCTCCTACCCTGTGACATAAATGTTTGTTATTAGTGATAACTTGTTCTATTGATGCAATGTTAGAAATGCCATTCCTGCTTTATTTTGTAGTTGTAAGTAGTTGTATGTTGTTTTGGCCAATGATTTGTCTATGCTGGGGTGTATCGGCTGGCTGACGACCCTGGCTGTGCTGTTGTTGTTACAACCACAGTGTGACAATGCAATGGTGCCTTTATAGCCACTATAGAGCAAGGGTTTGGCAACCTGTGGTCCAGGACCCCTTGTGTAACTCCAAAGAACAAATAAAAGTGAAAGGTTTCACAGAGTATGTGACAAAACAATTAGAAGGAGAGAAAGGTCATTTGAAAAGGTGCTCTGTGATTCTGACTTGCTTTGTTGCTTTGTTGTCATCTTCTGAAGAAGAATAATGTTGTTATTTAGGGCTTCAAAGACTGATAAAGTATCAATCACTGTTGCATACATCTATAAGGCAATGTGCACTCAATCAGGTCTTCAGTTATGACTTTTTTCTTTTTACAACAAAAGTTGTAGCTGTATCCAAATAATCTTGTATATTTGCACATCTTAAATGTGACTTTATTTTGGCTCATAACAGTTTCACTCTCTGTAGATTCAGACCATAAAAACTGACTTGTATTTTTTTCAAATTTACAGTAAAAATACTGGCAGATACTGGAAATCTACCATAGCGTTGCTGTAAATACAAACTATAGAAGATTGCTGTATTTTTAATTTTTTCAGTAAATTGCTGGCTTTGGCTGGTATCTTATTGTAATTATAGAAAATGTATTTAAAAGTACAGGATAAGACTATTAATACAAGGATTTATAGGTTACTATATGTCTATAGTTCCCCACCTTTCTATTATAAAAACAGTTAAGCTGATACAAATTCAACATTTTCCCACTGAAAGTGTTTACTGAATACTTGTACCGCACAGATTTTCTGTTTGAAACACTTCCTCTAAGAAATGCTGAAGTTCCTGAATTGTTCAACATGTTACATGTTAAGAATTGACAAGAGATCAATAAAATGTCTGCAGAAACAAACATGCCTGTCAAATTTTATTTACCATAGCTTGGACCAATCATTAATCAGTATTGTGTTGCTTTCAGTTTTGCAGGTTTTGAGGACTGAAAATGATTAAACTGATCATGTTTGAGGCCGCAGTATAAAACATTTAAATACATACAACAGTGAGAAAATACATTCAAATCACTGGAAATATAGTATATACAGTAATTTTTCTCTGTCCATCTCACACCAACCACTAAGTGTGATTACAGCTTTTTGTCAGCAGGGGTCACAAGATCACAACAAGATGCTAACACCCATAACCTTGTTTTTACAAATTACAGAAGTATTCTCTATAACAAGGAACATGCTACCAGAGTAATCAAGATGACCTAGAACTACAGTATCACTCTTAACTTTCTCAATAGAATTAAATATTGAAGAAAAAAAATGTAAAATATGCTGACATTATTATAAGTGCCTGTGCAATTTGGAGCAGCTCATCTTATATTGCATTGCATATTCTGACAATAAAGTAACTTCGACAAAAATAAGAATGATGTGATGGACTACTTATCTCAAGCGCATTTCCATCTTTACAAGTTGATTTTCATGTTGGAATTAACTGGAACCAATGGCTGCCTGGAAGGTAGGAAAAACTAATCTAAATTATACCGCTTCACCAGTTGTATATTTTGGTTGGCGGTAATATAAGGTGTTGCAGGTTGTATATTGAGCTCAAACATGCAAAATCACCGGTATGCTCCTTTAAGCGTTGGCTGGTGCTCGAAGCTCCGCCTCGGTGCTCAGCACGTGACCCCGAGGAAACCCGAGTAAATACACTGACGGTACAGCGCGTGCCACCTTGCGGCGTCTTCAAAGGATCTTTAGGAAGGTTAACGGGCGTTGCTGATGGAAACCACACAACAAGGTGAGTCCGGGTGGAATTAAAGCCTTTTATTTGTATTTTTCGCTGTTTGCTGTCAGCGCGTGCCTTTGTTTGTTTGTTTGTTTGCTGTTGATCTGATAACGAGCTGAAGTTAACGCACCGGACGCGTCTGAAAACTGGTTTAGGAAGAAATCCATCGCTAAAAGTTACGACTTTCTGGTTATTCTCGTCATTCCTACTGCAGTATAAGTTTTTTTTTTTTTTTTTTTTTTNTTTTTTTTTTTTTTTTTTTGTATACAAGGTTATTAATTTGACTTTTTTTTTTTCTTTGATAAGGCTTAATGAAGGTCTCTCATGACTTTATCACCAAAGCGACTAATTGGTGAAGAAAACAAAGCCAGACTTTAATCCTCAGGGCGCAAACAGACGTACAGGTGTTATTCTTTATTCAAGACAACATGGAACTTCATGATCCAGTTAAGTCATGTGGCTGGATACGGTTTCCTTCTGCTTCTTCATTTTTCAAACATCAGAAGCTTTTCAAATTCACCAAAGTGCCAACTTCCCATTAATCTCTATTCATAAAACTGATTTTCTTGCCTTTTTATACATACATGGTTTCCAGCTTCTGGTGTTCAGACGCTCTAGTAGCTACATGTCCTGTTCTCTGCTAAACAGTCTGGGAGGCTAAATGCTTTATTCAAATGTTTCACACATGCCACCATGCATATTGACTGATTGATGATGTCATGTATTGATTGAAAAATGAGAAAGTGCTTCACAGATAGTAAACATTATTACAAGTCTGTGATTGATACTGAGATTCAGCCTATAGTTTAAGAAATCATAGCTGTCTAAATCTTCAGTAAAACATACAGTGCATCCCATTATAAGATTTCTGTATTTAATAGGGTTTAAGGTTTGATTATTGATTAAAAATGCTCTAGTAGCTCTTTTGGTAGATTATTTTAGTCATTTAAGTGTCATGTCAAGCATATTAATGCTTTATAAAATCCATAAAACTGTGTCATCTGTTATAAGTCTTTAGCTTTGCATAATGTGTAATTTACTTACTTTCTCTATGGATCCACCACATTTTCCCTTTAGTTCAGGCTATTAAACTCTCACATAACTAGTCCTATCCTACCATATCGCCTCATCTACCAACCGTCCTCATATTGAAGAACCATGTTCTCCTATTCGACGCACTGCTTCTGTTGTTATGTTAAAGCGTATTGGCTTGTGCTGCTCACACTCCTGAATTCACAACAAAGCAGTTAAAGGACCATACTGGTCATTTTTCATGTTTGAGCCTAATATATTCAATATTCAATATGTTGTCAGTTCTTCACTACAGCACTTGAATGCACTAGGAAGCATTTTCAGATCACTCTGTGCTTTTTATTGCACTTAAATGCTAAAATTAAAACTTTGGGGGAAAAAAAAAAACCCTGAATATTTTCAAGTATCCACAAGTTGATTTTAATAGCATTCCAGAAAGAACTGAAACCAATGGCAGACTGGAAGGTAGGAATTTTTTTAAAATTCACCGTTCCAGTAGTATGCTTTGGGAAATGATCGTCAGTAAAATTACATGTATAAAAATTTAATATATTAGGCTCAAACATGCAAAATGGATGGTATGGTCCTTTAAGGGAAAACTGAATGAAGGGTTGATATTTTGAACATTTTAACTACTGCTCCTTCATGATTTGTGAAGGGTTAATATCATTGGTTCCCAAATTTAGTGGTTGAGATCAGAGTGTTGATGGTCTACTACATGGTAGCTGGATTCAGTTTCATCCCAAGCCTAAGTAAGAGCCGGTTGATGGTTGGAATGGGAACCAGCAGGACTCTGGAGCTGGAATGTGTGTGAAGCTTGGCCTTGTCCATGTAATTTCCAAGCTTTGAATTTATGAATGGGAATAAACCCCAGTAGATTTAGAAGTTTTTGGGACTTAAAATATAAAGCCTGTGAACGATCTTAATAAGGGATAAACCTTTTTTTTTAAAATTATTATTCTAATTTCATATGAGGCTCAAATAAAGTGACTGAAAAGGTTTAAGGATGCTGCAGTAGGACAGTGTCGCTGCTGTTTGGTTTACAGTAAACATGGACTCTCGGTTTAGCTTCAGTTGATTTTGCAGCCATATGACCAACACTCAGCCTCTGATTTAACATAGCCCCATGACCAGAAACCAAGCAGAGTAATGTGAATCTTGTGACCAAAGGTATTCCACTCCAGACAAAATGGAGAGAGGGAAAGAAAAGCAGAGAAAGATGAATCTAGAAAGAGTGTCTGATGGTTTTTAAATTGATGACACAGCAATCTCAGGAATCTATGAAATGCAGCAGATTGGCCAAACGAATGCAGCCATAAGAGTGATTATCATATGAAGTCTTCAAAGACTTCTCTTTATAAGTAAAAGTCTTTGTTTGGTCAGATAAAGGAAGCTGTGATGAACTTAAAGGACCGTACCGGCCATTTTGCATGTTTGAGCCTAATATATTAAATTTTCATACACGTAACATTACTGACAATCATTTNCCATTTTGCATGTTTGAGCCTAATATATTAAATTTTCATACACGTAACATTACTGACAATCATTTCACAAAGCATACTACTGGAATGGTGAATTAAAAATTTTTCATTTGAAAATGAAAATTTTCAAATTAAAATGATCTGAAAATTGAGCAGCATGATCTAAAAATTTGCATTTTCAGCTCACAAACTAATGGAACTTTTAAAAAAAAACCTGAATATACACCTTGTTTGCAATGATGGATTCAAGATGGATTCGACTTTTCAAGTATCAACAAGTTGATTTTAATAGCGTACCAGAATGAACTGAAACCAATGGAGGTCTGGAAGGTAAGAAAAACAATTTTAATTCACCGTTCCAGTAGTATGCTTTGGGAAATGATTGTAATGTTACATTTATGAAAATTGAATATATTAGGCTCCAACATGCAAAATACAGTATGGTCCTGTAATGTCTCCTGTCTCTACTGTTTCTTTTTAATCTTCTTTAAAATGAATGATTTTTGCTTTTGGTGCTTAAATATGTCAACTTTCACCTCCAGGTTTCATTCTGTGTACTTTCCCCCCAGAAAACCTGTCTGTCAGACTAAACAGCAGGATGGGAGTGTTCCTGAAACAAAACTGGCCTTATGTCGGTCTGATTCTTCCTGTCGTGCTGTGTACAGACATTTCACCAGCAACCAGAGAGCTCTGATTGCTCAACAACCCAATGTGGCACAGATTTGCTCTTGCCTGGGTTTTCAAATAGCAAGAAGATCATGATTCTGGTTTATCCTGTTTGAACAGCTCTGACAGGATCAGATCTGTGCCACTGAGGGTCAAAAAGCCAGATTTCCTGTTCCTCAGAAAATGCTGCTTCAGATAAGCTTCTCCACTAACTCTTCCAGTTAGGTATGTGTGTGTGTGTGTGTGTGTGTGCACGAATAATCAGTTTTCTTGTTCCTTTCTCACCCTTGCTGCCTGTGATGCAGAATTGTACTCTAGTGTTCTGAGTGATGCAGTGGTGGACTGGGGCCCAGGAGAGGAATGGGTTAACTCAGCCACACATGAGGGAGAGGAGGGTAAGACTCAAGACTCTCCAAGAATGAGTGATTTAAAGGAGCATACCGGAGATTTTGCATGTTTGAACCCAATATATTCAACCTACACGTTACATTACTGCCTCCCTACCTTCCAGACTGCCATTGTTCAGTTCATTCTATAAAAATCAACTTGTAGAGACTTGAAACATGCTTGAGATAAGCAATCCATCACAACAAGATGTTTACTGGCATAGAAAAGAGAGTTTTATATATAATAAACCCATGTATGTGCTGGGTTTGATTGGTATGTTGCTCAGTAGGATTACAAATTACAACAATTATTTATTCAACAAGCTGAGATTTGTGGTTTTCAAAACTTAAATACCAGTTGCCGTTCTGTTCTTTTTGGTAGTTAAGACTAATTGCACTGAAGATGTGGAATCTGTTCAGAGGAGCTCAAATGGGGAAGACTTGGCTCAAGTGTTCCTAAATGGGGAAATCCAGACAGAGAGAGCAGCCACGCATAGAGAGGAATGGGGTAGAACTTCCACGGGAGAGGATGGGAGCAAAAGTTCCCAGCATGCACTGAGGGAGTGGGGTCAGATGCCTCTGTGCTGCTCTGAGAATTGGGACATGGCCACCACCTGGGACATGCAGCTGAATGCCAGAGGTGATGAGGAACGTAGAGTAGAGCTTATAGAATAGACCATATTTCACTTTAGTTGAACATTCACAATGTAAATGTAGCAGATCTTAGTTTAATTATTCAGCTGTTTGGGCAGCAGAGCTTAACTGTTGTGTAAGTAGAGGCTGATCAGCGTTGAAACAGTGGTAAATTCAAAGTTATGAAATTATGCATTTTACTGACCTTCTGCTAAACATGACATTTAAAAAAAACACAGCAAGCATAAGAAACAATTCCAGTTGTTTATTAGACTTTTCCGATAACTGCATATAGCTGTGTTTAAAAAAATCTAAGGTCATAGGTCATTTCTTTATTGGGACCTAAAGGAAAAAACAAAAATCCTTCTTATTGACGGTTAGATTCATGAGGTTGATACTACTGACTTAATTTCAAAGGATCCGTTTTTAATGTTCAACCAAAGCTTTGAAATGTAGATCAGTCATTCTGTCCTAGAATAACAGTAGTAAATGTACACAGCTGATAAAGTTTTGAGGCAATGCAGAGGGCAAATGACTGCAAACAGCACCAAGGAAATGGACAAATTCAGTGGAGTATTATATACTGGATCAGGATCAAAGACATCATAAAAATGCTATCTATCATAGCTTTTAGCAAAGCTGGTTGCCTGTCTGCATTGCTTTAAAAGTTTGCCTAGGGACATGATTTGAAAATTTATAGAGATTGACTCCCCCCCCCCCCCCCNCCCCAAGTTAGTTCCTTTAATAGTAAAACCATAACATTTTTCAGCATAATTGTGGGATATAATTTTTCTTGTATAATTCAGTCTAACTGCATTTATAATATTATACGTCTTGTAGACATGAAATAGCTTTTACACTGTGTTATTATTTCCCAACTTAGCCAACTCCCATAACACACAGGCATGCCTGTTCTTAGTTGTGATGGACACAATTGCACATCATATTGGCTAACAAGAAACCACTTGCAGCTTGTTAAATGCTTCACCAAAATAAAATTGTGCTAAATACAGCAGCTTTCATTGTTACTCTTAAATGGGTACTCCATCGATTTTACCACCAAATCCAGTTTATTAGTCTTGGGAAGCACTATTCACTTGAACACAGCTGTGGCTGTAGGCGGAGACGTGCAAAGTCAGGGAAACTGACCTCGATGACATCACAAGGGTGACTTCCTGTTGGTGCTAAAGATTACAAGTTTGAAAAGTAGATCCACCTCCTATGGATTGAATTTACTAAAAAGGTTGAGGAAACTTAAAGTCCAGCAGCCAGACTTGTTGTCACACAGTAACCCTTGTGAAGTCATAGAGATAATTTTCCCTCTAACAGCCACAAAATTCTTTATATAGTTGTTTTCACAAGCTAAATGGTGTACCTGACTAATAAACTAAACTGAATGTGTAAAATAGGTGGAGACCCCTTTAAAGTAATGAAGGTATTAGAAGTTTCATAAAAGCCTGTTGGTGTGAACATGATGTATTCATGAGGAAAATATATGTTTGGGTGAGGATGGTTATTGTGATGCAGATGTGCATCTTGTTAGCTGCCGCATCCGTTTCTTGTGTGCATTTTGGCGTTTTGTAATTGATTACCTAATGATTGAGAATGCTGTGATTGCCTTCCTCCAAATAATAACTGGCATGGAGGATTTACATTTCTTCTTCTCCCACCTCAATCAGATCTCACTGCCGTGTGAACAGCGTGGAAGAATCTGATTTCTGAATGCATGAAAAGCCCATCTGAGCTGCAGGGGTTGAAAATCTGATTGCCCTGCTGCTGTGTAATGCAGCCTGAAATAGCCTTGTGCTGTAGAATGGCCTGCCTTTTGCATGCTGTGTTTGAGTTGAGTGCTGTAGGCTGCACTTGTGTAAACTGTGTGTGTGTGTGTTTGCTGTTCTGATTCCCTTTTAGCCTTAGCTATAGATATTAAAGTCAAACATTGTCCTAAAGTTGGTCATATGGGTTTTTTTAGCAGCACCCATAAGTGTAAATTTTATTAATCTACACTAATCTTCATCTCTGCTATTTATTTTTCTGCGTCTTTACTAATAAACTGTTCTCATCTTTGTGTCTGTTACGCTGTCACGACACCTCGCTGCAGGTATGGGTATCTATTTATTTTCATTCTTTATCAAAACTGATAAATGCAAAAAATCTAATTCTTCAACTGCACTTGAAATATACTACTACACTTTCTATTCTTTCAAACTGTGTGATGGCGGAATATGTTTCTCTTGCATCATAGAAAGTTCTGACATAAGTTCCTCTGTTCCATGAAAGAGGAACAAATTCCCCCAAAAAAGGAAGTTCTGTCTTAAACGCTTCAATCAGAGGATGTATTTATTGAAGCAGTGTTTGTTGTACACTTTTCTGCAATTGCATGGGCTCTGCTCCGGATTTTGCTTCTCAATAAATCCAAGCAATGCCGGCTTTATAGCAGGAAGTGCAATAAAACACAGATATAGGATACACTTAAGCACGAGAACAGAGAGGCATCACCAAGTCGGTAAAAAGAAACTTGAAGAGGAGGGGGTGGGCTGGTGGAGGATGGAACAGAATAGTATAAAGACGCTGGTAGAGCTGCAGATTTGCAGATTCTGGAATCATTTTCACCATCAGATATTTGTATTTGAAAGTTTTCATTTAAAAATCGCAATATTCATGCAAACACGGGAGTCTTCCGGTTAATTTAGCATTGAAGGATTATGGTCGGTATGGAGGATGGTTGTAAATACTACAGTATCCATGAGTCAATGGCCGTTACTATGGAGAAGACTCCAGCTGTAGCAGATTCAGAATGCTTTGTCAGTATAATTAGGAACAAATTACTGCACCATATAGCTGCTAAATAATCAAAGATTGCTTCAGAATCCAAAGCCAAATGATCTGAACTGCTGGTTTTATTTCCAGATTCATAGTAATGGAAGTTTAGGATCTGTAACTGGATGTTTTTGTTACAGCAATGCTTACTGGGAGCTGAACCTTTATATTTTTTTAAAAAGTTCCCATTTCTCATTGTTCACTAATCAACCAATCAATCAAATTTATTTATATAGCACCTTTCATACAAGTAAATGCCACCCAAAGTGCTTCACAGGGTGATTGACAAACACAAAATACTGATAACAGTTAATTAAAATATACATAATTTAAGATCAAACAAGTTAAATAAAANACACAAAATACTGATAACAGTTAATTAAAATATACATAATTTAAGATCAAACAAGTTAAATAAAATATAAAATCATAAAACACTACATGAAACCCAAGCTGAACAGATAGGTTTTAAGTTTAAAAATATCAATGTTTTCAGCTCCTCTCAGATCATCAGGAAGGCTGTTCCAATGACTCAGGCGTAACGGCGAAAAGCTGCATCACCGAAAGTTTTAGTCAAATAATCATTTACTAATGAGTCAAACGAGTGTTTCGTGTTTTGCATCTATGCTGATAATGAAGAATTTTTAGCTTTTCTTTCTGAAATAACTGCTCCCACTTTGTGTGACGGTTCATCTCAGTCATGAAGTAGGATATCCAGTATATAGGATATCCATGCAATCACTGGTCTGAATTAATCTGATTGAAAATGTTTCACTGTTCATCTGAAAGGATTCTTCAGTTCTTTCTTACAAGCGTGAGGAAAGGCAAATTTATTTATCTCCATGTGGCAGTCAGGCCTGTCACAGGCTGGACCACTGTGGGATGTGGATGTAATTAGACTGTCCAGTTTGACATAAATCATCTCTTTTACATTTCTCTCAAACCATCTGTCCTCTTTGTCTCAGATTTTGACTGAGACATCTTCCATCTAAATCTCCAGTCCAGCGATTGGACATAAACCTGTTAGAAGGCTCCCAATTTGCTGTTAAATTGGTGAAATTTGTGCTAAATTCAGCAATTCTGTTGTCTTTACACCAGTGACTCAACTAAAAAACATTCTACACTCACGACAAGCAGAGATGTTATGAGATCAGGTGCATGAAGACAAAGATTTTCTTCATTTTGCCTCAGAATGTGTCCTCTGAAACGGCTCATTTGTTTGTTTGGTCTCTGTGTCACTCTCTAGTGTCAGACTGCAGAAGCAAGATAATCCAAATCACTTAATCCAGATTACAGCTTGGAAGGCTGCAGCCACAGATTACATAACAGTCAGAAAACGTTACGATCAAACACTCTCACACACAGACGGACGGACAGAGACGTGAGACAGACAGCAGAACTCTGTATGTGTGTGAAAGTGATGCATAATATTTTAATCCGACAAAGACAGCAGCGAGTATATTCAGGAGAACTCTATGCAGGCTAACATAGCATTATTTTCTTCATATCTGCAAATAAAGTGTTGAATGTTAAAGATGTTTGAGACGTTTCTTTATATGGACATCGGGGCAGCTCTGAGGATTATGACAGCAGGTTTTAGTTTTGGTCAGGTCCCGCAGATTTTCAGTTTGCGTTACTTCCTGTAGGATTCCTGGACTCAGAGCTGCTGAGAGAGGCTGATGAGGATTTGGTGTCAGAGGTCAACCTAAACAACTCCGCCATGACAGAGGAGGAGAGAGAGCAGATTCAGCAGGAAATGGCTAAGGTACAGGCATGCACACGCACACACACACACACACACACACACACACACACACACACACACACACACACACGCACGCAAAGGCATTAAGATTGTTGTGACTTTCAGATAGATTTATTGTCAACAAAATACCATGACAAGAAACAGCTATAAAATCTGAAAATCCACAGAGTTTGTAGCTGTGATCAGACACGTGAACACTAGAACGTTCTATGTGGTCATGAAGCTGAAACTGAAGCTGCTTTTAAGCATTTGTACAAAGAGACAAATGCAGAAGAAATTGAAGTGATCAGGAAAGAAATTATGGAAGTTTTTGAAATAGTAGCTGTAAACCACAGCTCTATGTTGACTTTAAGTTTCAAAGTATTTATTGCAACAAAATAAGGGGCAGAGACAAGCAATTTGTGATTTTAGACTTGCCAATTCTACAGTTCCAAAGGTTACTGGAAGATATACAGGATCAGAAAGGAAAAAATAGAATATTAATATGCAACGACAACTGTGTTGGGGATGAATATCATTTGAATGTACAAATATGGAAATAATGCAATCTAGAGAAAAGTATTTGCCGAAGTACTATGTTAAGTGTCCATCTGTGTTTAAGTTGGTTTTGTTATTGCAGTCAGAGAATCCAAAAATAATCCGTAAACTTGGTGTCTTTTTGAAAAATGTATTAATTTTTTTTAAGTGATTTATGTTTTTTCTGTTTTTCACCTGTAGTGCCTTCATATGTATTGTTATATATTGTTTGTACTCCATACCATTCATATGGTCATGAGTCTAATAAAATGAAATGAAAAAATATAAGGATAAGATGGAATAAATATGAAATGAAAAGTAAAGGGGCATTCCACTGATTTTTTTTTTTTTTTTTTTTTTACATATTATGGGCACGCTAATCAACATGTGAAACCAACTGTATAAAATTGAACTGAATTTGTCTTAAATATCTAGAGGTGGTTTGTTGAGTTTGTAAAATCGATGGAATCCTTCTTTAAATCGCTACAGAGTGTGTCATATGAAAAGGGTAAATCATTGCTGTAGCTACAGATGATTCACCGTGCTCCTTTCACTCCAACACACACTGTCTCTGCTTGTTTGTCTGTCGGTGTTTTCACATTTCTGCAGCTGGAGGAGGAGATCAGCACACTGAAGCAGGTTTTGTCCTCCAAAGAGAAGCAGTACTCAGAGCTCAAAGACAAACTGGGCATCTCTCCTCTGAGCGACCTCAGAAACAACTTCAGCAGAAGCTGGCAAGACATGCAGAGCTCCACAGCGTAAGTTCCAACCGCAGTGTGTGTGTGTGAGAGAGAGAGAGAGAGAGAGAGAGAGTAAAAGACTGGATGGAAAGGATTTTTGTTTGTTGTCAACACAGATGGCCTTTATAGGACACACACACACACACACACACACACAAAGAGGAGTAGTTATGATCNGCCTTTATAGGACACACACACACACACACACACACACACAAAGAGGAGTAGTTATGATCTTAATAGCCAACTCAACATAAAACCACACTTAGTATCTGATGGAGACACAGATATTAGAAACCCAATTAAAATGACATAATCTGATTCAAACCAAACAAAATGCTGAGGGCGGCTATTAACCTCACACACGACTCGCCGTTTATGTTCTCCAGCTGTTACTCTGGAAATCATCCAGTTTTTTTCTGACTTGTTAACACAGCTACAGTCTTATTCGGAAACCACTTTGTAAACAATTTCCCTTATTCGCTCTTATTGATAAATTCAAAAGCCATTTGTTAAGATGATTCTCATGAAAAAGCAAAACCTATTATTGGTTTATTGTCTTTTTCCATGATTTCAAACCATCATTTTTGTATTAACACCTTCATATCTTTGCATATGGAGGAATGAACTGGATCATTTGGTGCAAATGATTCTTAAAAATTGAAATGCTATCTAGGGAGTTTGAGGTTTGTGCTTTATTTTATCAGCGTAACCTAAATATTAAGATGAAAAAATGGGGGAAGAAGTTCTAATTTAATGAACATTAATTAAAATATTTGTGTAATCTTCCATCAGATTAGACAGAACGTGTCGGAGATGATGTCTGTTTCTCTTTTAGTCTAATTTCCTGAGTAGACGTTCAGCTCTTAGAGACTCAGAGGGAGAAACATCAGAGTAAGGAGATCTTCTCTGGAGACCTGCCTTCTTATCCAGTTACACCTCAACCTGGACCTCACCTTACACACACTCACAACCATCATCTATAATGAATCAGGGTGACCGGGGTGCTACAGATATGTGATTGGTTAAAGGGAGAGTACAGATGAAAATGATGGCTGAGAGCTGAAGTGGAAGGAGAATTAGATGATATAACTAATTATCAGCTCTGATCCCAGAAGTCCGCACATACCAAAACTGATAATTCACCCATGTGCAATATCAATAACGTGAATTCAACAAATCCAGCCTGTGGACTTATTATATTTAACTTACTTATTTTATTTTACCTTATTTTATTTTGACTAATTATATCTTGCCTGCCTTGCACCATCCCCTTTGCTGCTGTAACACTGCAGTTTCCCTGTTGTGGAACTAATAAAGCATTATTTTATCTTGTCCTAGCTTATCTTAGCTTAACTTAATTTAGGTAGTTTATTTATTTACACATACGTAAAAACTAAAAATACAAAATTACAAAGACAAAAAAGGCAATGTCATGGAGAAAATGCAAAAAAAAAACAAAAACAAAAAAAAAACCCTCAAGAGGCTTATACAAAGTAAATCTCCAGAACACGCATGCCACTATTTAATTTATAGAATAATTAGGAAAATAAAATAAGAACAAAGAAAAATAACTGATAAAATAAACTTTAAAAAAAACATTTGAAGTCTTTTAGAATAACTGTGGCAAAATATCAGACTAATATACATGAAAAAAGAAATCAGAGTAAAAATTAATAAGGATAATATTGTTGAGAAAGAAATAATCCCTTTACAGCTTTCTTGAACTGAAGAGGAGCAAAATTAATGAAATTAGAGAGATCTTATCTTATTTGCACAGATGAACTGTTTGGTTTTTGTTGGTTAGTTTGTGTAACTGTGAAGGTGAAACTGTAAGTGTGAAACAGTGGCATTTTGAAAAACTGTCTGTCCTCCGTAGCAATATGATGCGTAACATTTTGACTGCACCTTCTGTGGTTTTCTGTGTGTGTGTGTGTGTCTCAGCTATAAGAAGACTTCAGAGACGCTGACCACGGCAGGACAGAAAACCTCGGCAGCGTTCAGCACGCTGGGCAGCACCATCACCAGGAAGCTTGGAGACATGAGGTATGATGATCGCTACCAGCTGCTGCTAACGTCGCCAGAATGACTGCATGTTTGTGATTGTGCTATAGCGGGCTTCTCTCCAAGCTGTGATACAGAGGTTCTCACGAAACGAACTGTGGAAACCCGACCTGACCCTGAAGTGCATAAATATATTTATTTTATAAAAAAGAAACAATCAGGCTGACCAAAAAGGGAACTGAGGACAGGCAGATCTGACCTGAAATAAACCCAATGATAATTAGACCTGATCCAGACTGAGGTCGACCTCAAAACATGAAGCTCCACCAGTTAACAGCAACTTTCCTCCTCCATTTTTCCTGAACTTCAGTTTGTGCTTTTCATCTCACCTCAAAGTGTTAATTTTTCTCTGCTGTGCACCATGTGGTCACAGCTGATAGAGTCCACTCGGATCTACTCGGCTATAACACACGCATGCAAGCACGCACACACACATCTGAGACTTCACAGAACCCAGCCAGAATACACTGAATATGAATTTGTGATGAGACTCTGAGTTGGGTTGGGTTCTAGTTACGAGGAGCTAAACGGAGCCGTGAAGACCTCTACTGATAATAGTTAATAAAACGTCCAGCATGAGCGATGGATCGCTGTTGAAATCCTGCTAAAAAGTGAAAAAAGTTTAACCACTCTGATCACTAATCACTTTAACCAGTTTCTGAACTATTTTCTCCTTCACTCGTGTAACACGCTCATTTCTACAACTTCCTGTTTCTCTGCCCAGTTGGTGGAGCGAGAAATGTGTCTGTTGCAGGATTTTGCTTTTCAAAGCATCACAAAGGTCCGTTGTGTCCTTATTTGCATAACCAGTCCAACATCAGCACATCTGCCACTGATACATTTCCGGGGAGAGACCTGCCTCTTCCCTTTTTACTCTGAATGATGAAGTATCTTTATTTAACCAAGATGTCTAGATGTCTGCACCTTCATCTACCTCCATGCTTCATTTTTACCCTCATGTCACAGCAGACAGTCTCTATCAAGTTGCCTCAAGTACACTTCAGTTACTCATGAGACAGTTATAAGAGCATTTTCACACACACACACACACACACACCTTCATGTAAATGATGATTGGAGACTCTCAGAATGACAAATCTAAACTATTTTTTAGTTTATTACTAGTTGCTAAAAAAAGTGTTTATCAGAAGAAATCATAGAATAAAAACAGGAAGTGCACCTTTGTGAACATGAACAATCTGATTTGTGTGTCTCTGTGTTTTGAGAGAGAGAGAGAGAGAGAGAGAGAGATTGTTGGCATTGAGACAAAATGTTAACAGTGTGAATGAAAAGAAAGAATTGTTATCTTTCATTTCTTGCAGCATGTTTGGTCTAGAATTACTTTACCCCCAGAGGTATGTTCCTGTGGTTTATGGCTTGTNGTGTGTGTGTGTGTGTGTGTGTGTGTGTGTGTGTGTGTGTGTGTGCTGCCTGCACACATGCATGGTTTGGTTTGGTTTTTCTGCTGTTTCTGTCATGTTATTTATTATTTAGTGAAATATCTCATACAGTTCAGATTTTGACTCCCTTATTGAATCGATTTGCTGTTAAGTCTCATTATCAAAGTGATAACAAATCCCATAATCATCTTTTTCTGAAAAATATACGGTGGCGATGAGGTTCAGCTGTGGATTCATAGTTATATAGTTTATCACTTCACCAATTCTGCCATTACAACAGTCATAAATACATCAAAGTGTAACGTTTGTACTATAAAATAAGACTTTCTCTTTTGGTTCGGTGCATCTAAACGCCTCATTCTCAGCTCTGAAATCTCACAGCAACAGTTTGCCTACAAAATGTCTGGTAATCATTGACTCCACTGATGAATTGGTTTGATTTTTTTAAGCGAGTATAGATAAGATTGTGTTTTTACCTGTTTGTAATGTTTAACTTTTGTAGAACATTTTCATTTTGTACATTGTTGGCTTCACTTTGTGTTCCGCAGGGCTCTGCAGGGACCATGTCCACTTTCTATCAATGATCTTATAGTCAAATTATTCCTGTAATGATATGAAAGCCTATTTGCAGAATTTTTGTAGCCCCTTTTTTGAGTTTTACAGACTCATTACTGATAATAAAAGCTTCAAAAAGTCTTAAAAGCAGTGGCAAATTGGAGGATATTTTGCTCTTTATACTAAACGTTTTGCATTAAAAGTATAAATGTTCTACCAAAGTGAATAAGAGTGTCAGCTGAGATCTAAACGAAGGATTTAAGTTTAAGCTTGTTTCATAAAATTTTTTCCATCTTCCTCCATGCTTCCCAAGGTCCAACGCCATCAGGTAAGAACCATGCATTAGAGCTCTTGAGGAGTTTTATGCAGGAAATAAACTCAGAATCCAGTCAGGTGATCTGATAGCATAACGGATGCTGCAGTAAGGAATTCAGCAATTTATTACATTATAATCTGTTATTTTATTGGACATTGTTAATAGTAATTTAGTAATTAACATATTTATAATTGAGAATATATCTGTATGGCTGTTATCATATCAGTATTTCTGCTGTGTTTTGCTTAAGAGCCCCTGGGCAGAGATTCTACCAAAGCAATTAGTTGATAATTAATTGGAAAACAGAAATTTAATTGATGAATATTTAGTAATGTTCAAATCTATTTTGCAAAATACATGTTACAATTTAAAAAATATGAAGGTTTGCTAGTTTTGACTGCCATATCCTTGTAAATTAAAATTTGGGGTTTTTATAAGTAAAAATACAACACTTGACATCAGGCATTTTGTAATGGGCATTTTATATCATTTAACCATTAATCAATAGAAAAGAACTGATAGCTTATAAGTAATGAAACTACTTGTTAGCTGCAGGTAATGAAGACAGGTGGTAGATGGTGTGTGTGTGTGTGTGTGTGTGTGTGTGTGTGTGTGTGTGTGTGT
>VXCM01000291.1:70260-94529 GCA_014773175.1 Lucifuga dentata
GTGTGTGTGTGTGTGTGTGTGTGTGTGTGTGTGTGTGTGTGCGTCCCCTGTTAATCAAACTCCTCTCTCGCCATACTTTCTGTGGACAGCTATTCTATCCGACACTCTGTGAGCATGCCCACTATGAGGTAACTTCTGTTTGCTTGTGTGTGTGTGTGTGTGTGTGTGTGTGTTGTGTAGATTTGTAGATCTTTGTGATTCTTGTGCTTTTTCTTTCTTTTTATCTTTGTATGATGCCACTTTTATGATAGACACAAAATTCTACTTTTAAACAACGTTGATATAATATTGTTCATACGTCTGGTACTTCAGCTATGATCTTTCAGTGTGTTCAGTGTGTGTTTGTGTGCAGGTTTGTTCCTTACAGTGTCATTTCCTTATTTAATTTGTGTGGCTTTGCTCTCATTTTGATAATGTGAAATTATTCCTGCACAAATTGCAAAATTAACATGGATAGATGTTAAAAACCTTTAAAACTTGTACTGTAGACATTTACTTTATTGATAAAAGAGAATCATCTAAAACATTAATGTTGTACAGCAACTCCAAATATAATCGTACACAGAAACTGAAAAAAGGCTTTCATTGATGATGGGATTATGTCGATTTTTGTGTTATTTCTTTTCCTCCATCTGCTTTTCTCATTGTTTGTTTCTTTTCAGAAACTCGCCCAGTTTCAAATCATTTGAAGAAAAAGTGGATAATACAGTGTCGAATATCAAGGTAAGATGTGATATACTGTATATCTGTGTGATATATTGCCACACTAGTATCACATATTTTAAGATATGGAGGTGGTTAAGTTTTCACTGGCATTTTGTTTGTCAGCAGGAATTTTCAAAAAGGCATTGCTGTGCATTAACAAATAAGCTTTTGTTGATACTGTATTTAGTTGTCTTGAACCCTTTTCTACTGTAAATTATGTGGGTTTTTTTGTGTTTCAAGTCTTCAGTGGTCATACATGTTTTATTATTTATGACCAATAATGTAGCAAAATTAGTCAAACATTAGATTTTGAAATGCCTGCAGGATTTTTTTTTTTTTTTTTTTTNTTTTTTTTTTTTTTTTTTTACCTCCACTTGCATAAATAATCATGAAACTGTAAGTATTTGTCAGACTAATAAGACTCATCTCTAATCTGTACAATGAATCTGCATGATAAATCTTTTCTACACACCTGATTTCAAGGTCAAAGTCTGGCTGCAAGTTGTCGTACTACTCTGGGTGTGACGTCCTGATCCTTTTCTGCAGAGAATGATGCGATAAACACTGAAACAGGAAGTGCAAAGGAGATGAAGTCTCATTTCTAATGTTAATGCTTTTTTTTTTTTCTTATCTTAGACAAAGGTTGGGGGTCCAGGGACTAGAGGAAGTTTTGAGGACGTTCTCTCCTCCGCAGCAAATGCCAGTTCTGAGGACACGCCCACTAGCAACATGACAAACACGTCTGAGATGCTGCATTAGAACTGCATCCAGTGTGAGGCGGGACTGCAGGAGGAACTCTGTCACTACAGGATTGCAGCACTTCATCCTATCTCTGACCGGCTGAATACATCAACAAAACCCATTCAATAAGACTCATTTATATATGATAAAGTCGCCAAACACTTTCCAATTAACATGTTCATGCTGTCATGCACCTTTAGAATTAGTAGGAAATTGATCAAGACTGTTCAAATTTACCGAAATTGTCTAAAGCAGCAGATATCAAGTTATATCCTCCTGGATCTAGACAGCAAAAGCACCAAACCATCGACTTGAAAATGTAAAGACAGCAGATTAGAGAGTTGCTGCAGTTATAGTGACTGTTAAAGCACATTAAAGCACATTTAAGCAGCTCTCTGTTCTGGTTCTAAAGGAAGAAATGACCTGTTCACTTCAAGGAATCAGCTGATCTTTACTGTTTAAGATCTTTCATTTTACTTCATGAGATGGATTTTAAGACAAATCCCACCCTCCACGACATGAGGGAAGATGAGTTTAATGGCTTGGCTCGTTTCATCACTACAGCTATAAGTCAAAAGCCGAGCTGTGCGTTCACAACTAGAATTCCTCAAACCTGAAAATAATTTCTGTTTTTAATTTACTATAAATACAGACTGAAGTTAAACAGTAACACCACATTAGAATCAATCTGAATCAAGCTGCAATCCTTAATATCAAAACTCATTTCCACAGCGAACGTTTATACCAAAAATATAAAACTACCTTTATATGTTATACGTGTTACTTTTTCAGCTTTCAAGCCTAATCTTATAAAAAAAAAAAAAAAAAAAAAAAAACTTTTAGATTTTGTATACATATATATATATATCTATATACATATATACTACAAATTGACGTGGTCACTTCAGAACTTCTGGATCTAAAGAATCTTTGTCTATTTCTCCTGGTTTTAAACAAAATTTGTTAAAGAAAAATACTCATATCTGTTACTGTTCCTTCTGAAAAATATATATATAAAAAAACAGACTGTGACATCAAAAAGAAAAACATCTTTTGTGGGGTAATTTTTCAACCCCAACCACAATCATAATATTTTTTAAAATATGTTTTTAAAAATCACAACCACACATTAAAGTACACATTTTCTGTTCCTGAAAATTAGAGCTTGAATGACTTCTGGGGACTTCCTGCCCCTTTAGTTTGACTTCGGACAATTTCTAACCATCTTTGACTAAAGTCACACTACAGGACAAACTCATCTTAAATAAGAAACTAGGACATCATATGTGCCATGTGCAGTAAAATATGGGCAAATATGTTTCAGTGCATGTGTAATGGCTGGCTAAAAAAAAAAATAAAGAGGGAAAGCATATACATTAATTTTTTTTGACTCCATGTAAATGCAGCTGGTTTTTGGGACCATAAATATTCTAATGCTGGAGATTAAAAAGTAAAGTTTGTTGTCTGTTTGGTTTCAAGCTTGATTTTAGTATAATTTTGTTCAAACTGCCATACCTCACGTTAGATCCGGATTCACACAGCAGTAAAACATCAGTAACACAGCGTGACCCAAATAATCTGAAAGCTAACTGCTGTTCCATGTATAAAAAAGATCAGATCTCAGGTTAAAAAAATCTGATGTGCTGTTGCTGTAGATTGAACATGTAACATGTAAATGACAATCCTTCGCTGAAATCCAATCCACAGCTCCTACTTATTTGGGCCGCAGCTGCACGAGTCTGAAGATCTTATTTTCATCTCTTCCTGATGCTGATCTAACTCATTTATTGCTTAAAGATGGCATGATCTATGAAAATACAAAAAAATCTGAATTTTTTTGTGTGAAAGCACCTTTTTCTTTTCCCCTTTTTAAATGCACTGCTGTCAAAATAGCTTTCTCTTTTTTGATATTTAATCTGTTTTATGTTTCCTTTTTATGTGTTTTCTTTGCTGTGGTTTGAAAACATGTCTGCATTCATTTCAGTTTCCTTCAGTCCATTAACAATTATTTTCTAATATATTCTAGTGCTGAAAATGATCTCAAGTCAGTTTCAGAAATGTTACAAAGGTTTTGGTAAAACCCTAAAATGTGCTTATAACACCGAATGAAAAAAACTGTGACATTAAAATAACAAACACCGTGTTTAACCTATTTTCCTGTATTCATACAATTATTATACAGCATTACATAAGTAACTGTTTCTATGGCTGATGCATCAATATTAAATACTGTTTCAAACAAACTCATTTCATGGATTATTATTATTATTATTAAAATACTGAATTGGTGGTTGAATATGTTGCAATAACATGTCATATTGATATAACACCATATACAGCCATGTTTAGAATAATGTGCAACCAAATGCATGAAACTAAAATGCAAGTAGTAAAAGACAGTTGCCCACTGACCACTGTTTTTATTTATAATTAACCTTACATATGACTGTTCATGGGTTTATACAAATATTACTGATAATGTCAAATCTATCATAAAAAATGGAGGACAAAATTAGTTGCATGCACATGGAAAATGGATGTATCTGGTTTGTGTTGTAGTTCAGTATTTCTAAGGTACAGTATGTGCATTTTTTGTCATACAGTCATGAAGCGTGTGAATTAGCGTGTTGACCTGCTCAATCTGCATTGGTGGTCTGTGACTTCCCAGAATGCTTTGTTCCATCGGCGTTGGACATGTGATGTTCTCTCTCTTCGTTTAGAGAGCTGACAAGCTGGAGCACGTCTGGGTGATGGAAGTGGCCTGATGGGAATAATTAAAAATAACAATCAGTGCGAGTGAAGGCAGCTTGCATCTAGCATGAACCCACGTCAGAAATCCACCGATCATCTCATCTCTAATTAAAATATACTGAAAAGAACACCTTATAGGTACGTGTCCAGAAATCAAAGAGAACAGAGGAGAGAAACTTCCAGACATCGGTAGAAATGGGGAGTAACTGCTAAAGAAAGTGAAGAAAAGAGGAAAAACAGATTTGAGACTCACCACTGGTGGAATCAAAGAACTCCTGCAGTCTTCCAGGTGTTCCCTCCAGCTGTTCATACTCATGAGCCTGCAGGATCATCTCTAACCGATCAAACTCCTTCACCAGCCGGGCCTCCGGACTGCTCTGGTTTTCATATTCCTAAAGATTAAACACACGTGACTTATAAGAGACACATGTGAGTCACGGCTTACACAAGCATTCATTCAGGTGCGCATATTAATAAGCAGGGTAACAAAACCAGGAAATGTCACAGGTACGTATGCAAAAACACAAATTTTGTTTGTTTGTTGTTTAAATACGCATTATTTAATTCATTTTAGGATCAAACTGTAAGACATGTAAACCAAATGTACCTCCCACAGCCCATAAATCTCCTGTTTGAGTCCCTGTGGCAGAAGACCTGATAGACGTGTCATTGCTTCCTGAGGAGAGGAGAGAGGACAGAGGAGAGAGGAGAGGAGGGGAGGAGTCAGAAACCTCGTTGAGTATTTGTAATGTGAGTGGCGCTGGTCACTTGCCTCTTCTCGCCTGTGCTTCTCTGCTTTGCTGACATTGTCTGATGGAGCGATATCTCCCACAATGCACTCTGCTATGTCGTGAACCAGGGCCAGCTTTATACACCTAAAACAGGTAGTAGTGTGTTCTCAGTGAGGAATATGTAAAAAATAATCTAGTATTTGGAAACTTTTAACTGCTTCCAGAAGCCGTAAAAATGGTCGGTCTATTAATTTCAGCAGACGGTTGACATTATGGTGTCATGACTAATTCAATGCGTGTTTGCTGGTCAGAGTAACCTCAGGGGGTTCCTACTGAAGTGGGTGTCAGTGGATAATGACTGAAATGTAATTTGTGGGTGAACAGATCATTTAATTCCAGAATAGTTATTTTATTTCTCTATGTGTATCAATACAGTTCAAATCTAATGTTATGCCCAAAGGAATTAATGTTCAACCAAACATGAGCGATAGGAGGAGCCCACTTGAGTCCACCTATTCAGCTGTATGAATGACCCACCTGTCCTTGTCCACTGTGGGGTCAGTGATGATCAGAGCCATCATGGCCATGCGGTACATGTGGTCTGATACACTCTCTGGTTGCTTCACATTTCTGTACACCCACCCAGTCCGTGGGACCCTCTGGAAAAGAAAGGAAGAGAGAGAAAGAGAGTTAATTCACTTATTACAATAGAACAATACAATTTATTTTCCACCATGTTGCAATTTTGTCTGAGAGGACAAATAACAGAAACCGAAACACCAAATCTGTCTGCATGCACACTCATTAAAAAAATAATAATAATAAAGCAACTGCAATGTTGAGACATTCACATTCAAATATTTTAATAATTTCTATAATGTGCAGTTCCGGTTGCAATGGAAATTAATTTAATTATAAAGTTTAAGAAATTTTATGGCAGCATTTGTGTCAGCTATATTGTTAGTAATACCGCTTATTCTAAATTCAATGTGCAATTGGCACTTTTAAAATTAGATTTTCAGTATTTTGAGGATCACTTCACACAAATCAAATTAAATCTGGTGTTTATTTAATCCCTTTTATTTACTTTAATGGAGCTTACGCTGTCCGTCTCAATAATACACTCAGATCCAGAATGTCAAGCTTAATCTTATTTGTTCTTTTCTTATTTCGACAGGGACCAAATCGCCTAAAAAGCAGACAGAGTTTGGACAGAATTCTTACTTTGAGCTGTCCAATAAGTTTCATAAATTGCAGTACATTGCCCGTACCGGCTGTTTTCTCCATGCTGGCCGCCATTAATATTTGTTGACCCGGAAACAGAAAGTGTTTGCCATGACATTAATTATGAAGTCGGTAGGTAGCAGCGGTTTTTTCGCGTTTATGTGTACAGAATATGTTTTCTGTTTAAAATATAATATGGAACTATTAAATATGCCTCAAAACATATTCTGCGAAATCCATCGCCATAAATGTATTATTTACCGTTAATAACCAGTAGGTGGCAGCAACACAACAACGACGATGTGAACCACTGGGATAAATCCACGAAGAAGAAACTACACCGGAAATCACACAAGCGGGAGATTGAAAAACGTCAACAAACTTTTTCCTGTCGTAGGTTTTACTGTAAAATAATAACTTGACGAAATGTTGAAAAAGGCACCCAAGCTGAAACACACCATTAAAACGAGAACGAAGAAAAACGTTAATTTGAGACCAGCGTCAGAGGCAATGGTAGGTAACTTTCCCTTTGTTTGTAAGGCATTAGCTGCTGTAGCTAAAACATCTGGGCTGCTAACATTTAACTCCATTTGTACATTTTCTCAGGTTGAAATGGCAGTGTTGCTGTTTCTGAAAAGTCTGGCTGAAGAGGCGAGGGCCAAAGCTTTTGAGGAGAAATCTGCAACGATTCGAGCTCAGCATGTCAGAGCAGTCGCCAAGGTGGGTTGCTGGGTATTAGTGTCGTATATCTGTCATCATCTGTTCAGCCATACTGCTGTCAAACACAATTAACGTTGCAGCATGGCTTTAAATTACTTTAATGAGTTGCTGGATATATTATTTATAATATTTTCTTGCTTCAGTACATTTTGTGCACGAATCTCAGTGATTTCCTCCTCTTTTTTATAGAAAGTGCTGAAAAAAGCAAGAGGATGAAGAGACTGGAGTGGATCATAATTACTTTTCATGAACTATATTATAATTGACAGCAGCTGAATTGTTGCTTTTATATGAAAACTTTTTCTTTTTTTTTTGGAGAAACTACTTCTTCTTCGCTAAAAAAAAAAAAGAAAAAGTTTCTATTAATTGTACAAATAAAAGCCCTGTATCTCTTTTAATGTCAGCTGGTTTGTTCATTTATTAAATTGTGTATCCTCATGATTGACTCTTTCTACATGATGGATAAGGTAGAAATATTTGCTCAGCCTATATGAATACATATCAGGATTAACTCCAAGTAAACCTATCACTCCCTCAACTCACAAAGTTAATAATTTTGCATGGCATCCATTTTTGGCATTTTTGTATGTGCAACATCCAGCCCACTCGAGGGATTTAATACTGTAAATTTGCTTAATATATTATAATGTGGATGAATTACATTGATTTCATCAAGATAGCAGCACTTTAAAGTAGACATCTTAATCCTTTGTGTGGTCTCAAAGGGTAGTAAAGTCTAATTACTTACCAGTCAAATTGTAACTCAGTTTATAATACAGTCAAAACAGTCTTAATTTAGGAATTGGAAAAAAAATCAATAATTTGACTTTAAAATCTTAATTTTGTTAAATTCTATTTTTCATGTTCAGAAGAATAAGAATTTATTTGTTGTACTTCTGGTACATGTCAAATCATCAGAGCATGAAGAAAACTGCAGCCACACCTCTTTAATGGTCCTCTAGGCCACCAGATCTCAACTTCTGTGATTTCTAGCTGCTTAAAATAAAGCAACGCCAACTAGTGGGACCAAAACAGAAAAACTAGAGAATATTACTCAGTATTTTGTTACACAACAAACAACATATTAGCCTTTTGCCTTAGAATTTAAATTTGCAGTGTTATTAATTAACAATGTGGACCAAACCATTGCAGATAGTGATAAACATGATAGATAAATAACTAAATAGAAATATATATATATAAAATCTATGTGAGTACTGTGAGTGTGAGTACTTTCCACTGCCAGCCACATGGTGGCAGTATAACCCATGAGTTTAGCAGCCACACAGCTAAGAGCCAAACTAGATCAGAATCAAATGAACATGTTTTTTCTTTTGGTTGTGTCTTGTGAATGATATTGTTCCCACTGGTTTCAAAGTGCAATAAAATAATCACCACTGCACACTACTGCCTGCATGAATGTTTCAGTGTCAAGCTCAAACACTTATTAATTGCGTATTACTGAGTAATCTTAACGAGGAAAAGTACATTATCGGTTGCAATGCTGTTGGTTTAAGTTATCCAGTAACCCGCACACACACACACGTGCACGCGCTCAGGTGTAATGTGCACAAACAGGTGAGGTCAGATTCTTTACAGCGAAACGGAAACGCGCGGCGTATTGTTTACGCGAACTAAATCTTGTAAGTTTTCCTGGTAGGTTGCCTTTAGTTTCAGAGCAGTTACGACTTTTTTCGGCATTTTAACGTCACTTTGTCTTTGGAGGGCTGGAGATCGGTTTCCGTGGAAACACCGCGGAGCTGAAAGGAGAGCAGGTGTAAGGTGACACAGGCGGCAGGCCGCTGCTGGAGCTCAACGTACCGGGAGAAATGTCGGTATTCTTGGTAAAAAATATGAGCGCTGTCACCCGAAGATGTGGAGAATAATTGTTTTTTTGTACATCAGAACTCACTGTACAGGTAAGTCACACATTATTATTATTATTATTATTATTATGATTATTATCATTATTACATTTCATTACAACATAAGCAGCTGAGACACTATTAAATAACCACTTTTTTGTACTGACATTATCATTGAGTTTAGCACACTGATCACGTGACCATGAATTAAAGCTGTACAGTAATTTGATTAAGGTATTCGGTGACATTCTTCAAACTTATCGATTTCAGTTATCAAAAGCAGGAATTATGCATCCAGTAATGATTGATCTGATCTAAATCAGGTTGGAATCTTTCCTTGTGCTGTTAGTTTTATTATTTTGAATAGTTGTTTTTCTCAATATTAACATCACAGTACAGCCAGGTTCATTCTTGTAATCTATATTAGCATTATCATGGTAGAAAGCAAGAATCTGCATTCAATATCATTGTGACTTAAAGGACCATACCGGTGATTTTGCATATTTGAGTCCAATAACTAGTACCCACATACATGCTATGTTACTGCCAACCATTTTCCAAAACATGAAGCTTTTTTTTTTTTTTTTTTTTTTTGCAAGTCCGGCCTAATCTTTTAAAATTAAATGTTCAGATGATTCACCGTCCTCAAAATTCAATGTTTTGCCTGCTAACACGCAACATTGTAGAAGACACGGCCATTTTAATTTCTCGGTAAAAACCCGTGTGAGCAATTAAAGAGCCTGCCGATCAGTCTGTCAATCAGCCTGCCAGCCTGTAGAGTCAGACCAATACAAAAAAGAAAAACAAAATGGTCAAAAATAACCAAAAACCTTTTACATCATATAATCATCTCTCTCTAGTCTCCTCTCTTTCCAGCCCTGTGGATGTCATCTTCTCTTCTATAAATCTGAGGAATGTGCTGCAGTGGCATCCTGCTAACAACTCGCCAGTCAGCACGCACTTCACTGTGCAGTATACCATGTAAGTAAAAACCTATAGAACCTCAACTTTCAATAGTTAAAAACAATTTTAAAATTCAAGTTAAAGGAAGCCACTCTAAGAAAAAAGTACGTCTTTAATTTGCAAAACCAGTTGAGTTTGTCCTTATTTGCCTTTGCCATCTTTTCCTTTTTGGAAAGTACCTGGTTTACCGCTGGCTCTTTCTCGTTTGTAGTCACAAGTTCATGATTAGCAAATCTCAGACGATACCAGAGACAAACAGAAACAAACGATTCATTCTGAACTGGCCTCTGTGTTCACTCTCTTTTCCAGCTATGGGGACAGAGTGAAGGGGAGCGCCGAAAAAAAGGTCAACTGGAGGCAGGTGTGGCAGTGTACGGATGTGGCGCGGAACTGGTGTGATCTGACTAAAGAGACGTGGGATGTGGATCAGGGGTACTACGCCAGGGTTCGTGCGGTGGGCAGGAAAGCATCATCCACATGGGCGATGACACAGAGATTTGATCCAAAGTCTGACAGTAAGTTAAAGGACCATACCAGCCATTTTGCATGTTTGAGCCTAATATATTCAATTTTCATACACGTAATGTTACTGACAGTCATTTCCCAAAGCATACTACTAGAACGGTGAATTAAAAATGTTTTTCCTACCTTCCAGACTGTCATTGGTTTCAGTTCATTCTGGTACGCTATTAAAATCAATTTGCTGGTACTTGAAACGTTCTTGGGATAAATAAGCCATTATTGCGAACAAGACGTGTATTCAGGTTTTTTCTGAATTTACATAATTTTAGTGTTTAAGCGCAATAAAAAGTGTGGAGTGAATGTATGTCTCCACTGGGGAATATAGTCCCAAAAGAAGACCTGCGTTTATCAAAAAATTTAAATGACTTCATAAGGCTGCATAACCATTAGCAGGAGAAACATTGATTTTTAAGGTGGATGTATCACTTGAATATTTGATTTTGAAAGATTAAGAGATTTTGCAAAATATCAGGAAAGCTGAAATACGGTTTAATCCTTTGGGAAATGGCTGTCAATAACATAACATGTATGAAAAGTGGCCCTTTAAAGCAGCAGTCAGTCAAAAAATGTGACTTCGCAAGCTGAGACGTTAGACAGACATACAATAGTAGACTATAATTCTGCCTAATGTGTACTCAAACATAAAAACTGATTTTTTTTCCGTACTTAATCCATCCCTACAGCCAGTTTTGGCCCTCCGTTGCTTTCCTTGGTAATAGAGGAGCACACCGCCACAATCATTCTCAAGGGGCCAATGAGACATCAGCCTGACAACCACTGTGCAGACATTTCCATGCGAACGCTTTACCCCCACATGACCTACAACATCTCTGTCCGTAATACTCATCGCAACCAGACAGTAAGTAGAAACGGATGGAAATATTGACTTGTCCCACCCTCCTGGTGCAGACAGCGTTAAATCAAGTGCACCTGAACTTCTGCTATGATCCGTGTAACAGCGTGAAATAATTACTGTAAATTAGATTAATTGGAATCATATTTACAGACCATTCAATCAATTATTGTCAAATCTGTGTTATATGTGTGTGTGTGTGTAGTATCATTTCCCAGTAGAATCCAGTCAGTATGAATATCGCCTGATGGACTATGACACAGAGTACTGCTTCTCTGCTAAGACAAGATTCCTCTCCATGCCTGTACAATGCCTACCCTCAGAGTGGCACTGCATAACCACACCTAAAGGTACATGTGCTGTGTGTGTGTGTGTGTGTGTGTGTGCACGCACGTTGCTTTCTATTTGACAAATCTATCAGAATGTGACTGGAATGTGGCTAGACATGAACCAGAAGCGAGACAAGATCCTTCCTTTCCTTTCCTTTATTAGGATCCCCATTAGCACCAGCTTACGCATTGGCTATTATTGGCTATCTGTGTGTGTGAGAAATCTTGTATCTACTGGATGAATCAGTGGATGCAAATAGATATGATATATGTATTAATTAAACCATATAAAATAATAATAAAATAAAAGTATATATTTCCGTATAGTTTTGTTTTATTTATCTGTGTATTTTTGACATTATGTAATAGCTTCTGACAGAGCATTATAATCCTTTAAGCCAATTAGTTTTCCCCAAGGGCCAAATTATGTTAAGCATGCCAAGCCAAGGGCCACTACACGTCATCTGAGGGCCTGATAGATAGGACCCATGGGCCGCATTTGGCCCATGGGCTGCCAGTTGAGCATCCCTGCTTTAAATGAAGCGAAAAAATTTAAATCAAAGTGGAAATTACAGGATTTTCACCTAAAAGTAATCATGTAACTACAGCATTTTTACACGTGTATATGACGTATTTATCTTCCCTGGTTGCCCTCCAGACCCTTTGATTGGCCAGCTACAGAGGATTGTCATCGGTATTGTTATTCCGGCAGCCTGCATATGTGTGCTGATGGTGGTTGGCTACCTGCTCTATCACTACCTGAGAGGAACAGGAACAAAGAGTCCGCATATACTGGTAAACACACACAAACACACACACATACACAAAAACATGGGAAATTAAATATATTTTACTTGTTTTCTTTCTCTTTTTAAGCGAATAATGTCTTCTACAACCATTTCAAAAGATAATGATCTTTTTTTTCCGTACCACACTCCTTTCTCATCAACCTCGCAGAAGTTGACTTCATTCCAGCCTAACCCTCTGACCTTCCCTCCTGAGAAAACCCCACTCGTCCTCATCTCTGTAATCGACCTACAAACTAAAAAACCACCAGCGCTCACCGATAGCAGCACGTCAGACCCCAAACGCCCCAAGCAGCAGCCCCTCATCCTGCTTCCAGCACTGGGATACACCCTCCAGAGGCCTAGAATGCCTTCAGACCCTGATGAACCTGAGGATGATTCACCTCTAGACTACAGATCTGTTGAATGGGTTCCTGAAACCAACGTCGGACGACACGGAGAAGAGAGAGGCGGAGGAGAAGATGGGAATCATTTGGATGGCTGGAAAGATGAGAATGAGTCTTCTCAAATAAGCTCCTACCATCCACAGAACGCGAAGCTCACTTACGCAAGCACGCAAACACACACACAGGTACACAACCAGACACACACCCACAGGGAGATGAGCACACTGCTGCAGGCGCACACCCAGTCACAGGAAGGTTCGGCTTTGCTGAGCTTTCCTGTGACGGAAATTGGGATGGAGAAAGAGTTGGAGGAAAAGAGATGTGGAAAGATCAAGGGAAGAAGAGAGGAAGGAAATAAGATGGAGAAAACACCCCTTTTTTCTGCTTACACTGCACAGCACTTTGAAGACAGGCTTCCCTCCAGCTGTAACCAATGGGATAGCATTCCAGATGACTACGGCGTTCTTGAATTGACTACAACACAGCAAGTGGAAGAGGGAGAGGAGGATGAGGAAGAGGAGGATGAGGAAGAGGAGGGAACCACTTGCGTTAATTGGGATCCCGAGACCAGGAAACTAGTTTTGCGAGAGGCGATGATGGAGTTAAAAAGAGAGGAAGGGTTGGATAGGTTGATGGGAGGAGAGAAGGAGGAAGAGGAGGAGGAGGAGGAAGAGGAGGAGGCGACTGAGAGCAAAGTGAGGCTGGAAAATGTGTTTGTAAGACAAGCATCAAAAGAAGAGGCAGAGTTACAGAGAGGGACGGAGTCAAAGTGGGAGGTGGACGACATTGAGACAAAGTGGAACTTAGTGGTCTCCATGAATCAGTAGGAGAGAGAAGGGATTTTTCCTCATTGTGAGAAATGCTCAACAGAAAATGCCCTTCTTCTATAGGTATAAAATTTAATACTACACTTTAAAATGCTTTTTTATGAATACAGTCTTTTAAGCACTAATTAGATAATGCAGTTCTTGAAGAAACTGTCTTTATCTTTGCATTTGCTGATAAGCAATCTGAAACATATGCTGCAATCTGCTAACAGTCACATCATTGTCCTATTTTTTAATACAGTACACCTACTAAACGGAACTATGAAGGAAACAATTACTATTATATTACTATAATATTATAATAAATAATAGAAAACAAAAAATAATTACTTCTGTCGAGGAGGTAATGTGATCACCAGGGTTTGTTAGCAGAATATCTCAAAGTTGTAACAGATTTGGATGAAATCTGGCTGAGAGAGAGATAATATCGAGAAGAAAAAGTTCCTAAATTTTGTAGGTGATCCAGGTCATATTCTCAAAGAAGTTTTTAGCCTATAAAATCAATGCTAACGGGCCAATTTCAATGAAATTAAGTACACACACTGCAGATACACAAACATACATTAATTACAGGGTCGTACATGGAAAAATATACAGATAATGTTGTCAAACATTAACGGTTCACAAGAAAAATGATGTAAAAACCATCATTAACAGACTTTGACAATGAAAATTTGATCTGCTAGCATGAAATGTGGAAACTAGATAAAATGTTTGACAAAAATACAGATGATTTTCAGGTGATAAATGGTTTTTGTAGGGAGTAGGGGGATGGAGGGGTGTTTTATTGGGGATTGTCTTTGTGCTGTCAGAGCGTATACTTGTCTTAAACTAAAACTGAATTTGGTGTTTAGTTTACCTAATGTATCATTTGGGACGGAGCATGATTAAGACGGTGTATTATGTATTGATCTGATGTCATGTTGAAGCTGTTCTGAGAGTTTACCAGTGTTTTATTCCTCCTGATGAGAGTGCAGTCTGCCTGCAGAACAACGTTAACACGCAGCTAACACATGACATTTTCTGTGTTTTTACATTCATCAGAAATGTCAGATCTCAACCCAAACAAGCAATATGGAATGTTCTGGAACTGCAGTCTGAAATGTTGTTTGCTAAAACATCAAAACACCAGATGATGGATTTTTTTTTTTTTTTTTTTNTTTTTTTTTTTTTTTTTTGGCAGATGCTGTTTTATCTCTAAGAGCTTCCCTGACATTTGAAAAATATTTGTGAATTTAAGTCTTTCTGGTGATTTGGGGGTCCTCACACCCATTTAAGAAGTTTTAGTTTGGTGTTAACTTTTGCAGAAATATTCTATGTGACTCAAGTATAGATATTTTATGACTATAGTTACTTGTGTTAACTTGATAATGTTTTCTAGCAGAAGTGGCCATGGGGAAGTTTTATTTCCACCTGAGTGTGCAGTATCAGACAACCATTAGTCGTCCTGATGATTTTTATGTAGGCCAACACTGAACAAACCCCCTACTGCCAGAGAAATGAAGTTTTTGGGGGGATAACTGTGATGATGACAAAGCTATAGCACTTTACACTTTTACAGTTTTCATCTAATCTAGAGGATTTATTAATAATGAAGCTGCCTGATGAAGGAAAAAGCCTAAATAATTAGCCATTAGTATTTTGCAGTCATTGTCTTTTGTTTGTTTTTGGAAACTTGTGATCAATATGAAAAAAATGAAGAGTAAACTAAATATCACTGTCATTTTTTTCTTGGATATTAGGTAATTTTGTTGTTTGTTTTGAATCGAGATGTTTTCTGAAGCCGCTCAGGATATTTACAGCTATCTCACCTCAGTCTTCTTTCTGTATTATTCTGTCATATCATAATGCAAACATTCATTTTTCATTATCCATTATGTTCAGTTGTGTTTTGCAACTTTTTTTTTTTTTTTTNTTTTTTTTTTTTTTTGCTGTCAGTACACAAATATATTATGTTTGCAAACAAAGGAAGGAAATCATATTGCTTTCTCTATCATGTTGCCCTTCTGTTTTATTTATCTTTGTGAATCTTTCTGCCATCGTGAAGGTAGAATTACTGAGAATGTTATGAATAGAAACTCAGATAACACATTACACTAACCTTCCCCACCCACCAGTTATTGATATTGTCCTCTGTCATGGTGACATTGGGATTGCTGGGATTTTTTCATGATAAAATGAACATGTAACCTGCATGTAAAGCCACAGTAAAGGAAAATAACCAAACTTTCCAGGGACAACAGGAACATTTAGTTTCATACTCATGTATTTACCCAACTCAGGTTATCTGGATGATATGTTTCTGATAAGTTTAATGCTGTTCATAAAGTTGTATGCACTTTATTAAACAGGTTTTACTTCAGGAAATAAGTAGAACATGATTTGTGTTCATAGGTTTGTATGTTGCAAAACAGAATTATTGTACATGTATTTTCATATACACGAAAATAAAAGCAAAACTCATGTGTCTTCTTACCATTATTGTTCTCCAGTATTGTTGAACATTGATTCCTGTTGTTTTCCCATAAAAAGGAATAATAGCGACATCTTTTGGTCAGATTGTAAATAGTGATGAAAGTTTTTTTTTTTTTTTTTTNTTTTTTTTTTTTTTTTTTTAACCTTTAGAGGGAATAAGGACACCTCGGTCCTTATATGGAGAGAGGTTTCCTTATTCCCTCTAAGTGTATATGTGTATATTGTTAAAGGTTATTGTACCATTCTGTAGATTTTTTTTTTTTAAGTNGGCTTCATAAATTTGAATTAAAGAGAAAAAACTGCAACACTTTTCTAAGTGATGCCCTTAACTTTTTCCTTTAAAAAGGAAAAATCTACTGAGGAATCAGAGCCAGGTACCTCACGTTGCCCATCACACCAGAATCTAAAGAAAGCCATTTCTAAATGCCAAATGGTATTTATCTAAAAACTCAGTCTCTTTAAGTAGCACCAAAATAAGTAGCTCATCTTTTTGTAAAATAAATAAATAAATAAATGAGCCACCATGCTAAATTTAATCAGTGATTCGGATCACTTCCAAAATTTGATTATTTCTTCCTCTGGACATTATCTGTCCGCCAAATTTCCCCCAAATCTGTCCATAAGTTTAGAGTTGTCCTGCTAACAGACAAACAAACGCCGGTGATCACGTTTCTCATTGGCGGATAATGTCCAGTAAAAAAAAAAAAAAAAAAAAAAAAAAAAAATCCACGTTTGAACAGCAGGGGGCGCGCTGTCATTCATCCGCGAGTCCGCCATCCCTCCTCACCCAACATGGCGTTTCTCTGACCGGCTTCAGCCCTCCATCACCGCGCGGGACAGCGGGGGCTGGGTTGCCCACAGTTGGGCACTTCCGGCGGGTTCGGGTTTCTTCGCCTCGGTGTTTAAATGGATCTGCAGGAGATCAGCTGCCACATTTAGAGGAAAACAGCTCGTCAGACAAGCCGATCCCCGTTTTGCCTCACTAACGGTTTGCCGTGACTCAGCGTGGAGCCTGAAGTTTAAAAAAAAAAAAAAAAAANAAAAAAAAAAAAAAAAAACGTTGACGTTGTTTGTGGCCTGACGTGCGGAGCAGCTGAACAATAACGCCGGTTACGCTCTGACAGCAGCTAGGTGCATCACTTTTGGGATTCCTCTGCGCGTTTTTGGACCAAATTCCGGTTGAAATGCGGTAACATGATGATGTGCATGAGCAGAATGATTTAGGTTGTAGAAATAGGTTATAAACAATAAAATCTACTCAAATTTATTCTGTTTCTGCTCAGGGACGTTTAGTGGCTTGGCAGACTTGAGAGAGAATCGATGGACTGCTTGATGAGACTGTGCTGCAGGTTTGAATTCTGATAGATAGAAAAAAGAAAACTGCTATTATTTGAAAAAAATTAAGGAAAGAAATCGGAATTAAATTAGCTTTCAACACTAGGTCAAACCTCAATATCACCAAGAGCAACAGCAGCCAACACCCATACAGAGGCAGGACATATATTGCCTGTTAGTTCATTTGTGTTGTTCCTGGGACAGATATGATAAAATATTTTGTCATTTTCAAAACACTTTTCACAAAGAAATATTTCCAAAAGCAGATTTCATAGTTAACTGATAGATAATAACAGGTCAGTTGCTTACAACATAGATTGTATTCTCTATATTGTGAAAATTTAGCCAATCCATAAATGTCCAAAAATCACCCAGAATACAAACTAAGTATTTATATTTTTGGATAAATTGGGGGTTTGTGTGTAGTTTGTGTAACAGCTATAGCAGTTTAAAGTGTCACTTATCTCTCTGACACAGTTAGACACATTATTATTTTACATTTAAGTATATTAGTTTTGCAACAGATTACAATATATTATTTTCATGAGACAGTTAGAAAAGTAAAGACGGTGGATGATACAGTAGTGTAGATGTTCTAAAGTAGACTGAATGTGATCACAGATTCAAATTATTTGTGAAGAAACCACAGCACATTATTCATAGAGCTGACCTTGGAGACTAATATCTAATCCATCAATAAACAAATAAAAAAAAAAAAGCAACTAAAAATTGTCCAAAATAGACCTGTGACAGCTGACACAACAAACAGCATTTTCACAGTTACACCAGTTGGAGGGAAGTTTATTTTCAAGTTTGCGACCAGCAACCATGTTCAGCTGGCTTGGAACCGATGACAGGAGGAAGGAGCCAGAAGTCTTTCAGACTGTCAGCGAAGGACTAAAGAAACTCTACAAAACCAAACTCCTGCCGCTGGAGGAGACCTACAAGTTCCACGAGTTCCACTCCCCCGCCCTGGAAGATGCCGACTTTGACAACAAGCCCATGGTTTTACTGGTGGGACAATATTCCACCGGCAAGACCAGCTTCATACGGTATTTATTTACCCCAAACCTAACATACAAATATATGAGGCATAAAGAATAAACTTAAAAAATTAAAAAAAAACAAAAAAAAACAGAGAGACAAGCGTTTTGATTGGCTGATGTGGCCATTTTTCCAGAATATCTAATTCCTGCTTGGGAATGTTGGATTAACTGTGTAAAATGACCGCTAAATTATAACCATTTAAAGGAGAATATCAGAGAGTTGTATGTTTGAAACTCTGTTAATTTCAAGTTTGGACTAGGTTACTTAAAGGACCATACCGATGATTTTACATATTTAAGCCTACTACCCGCATATGTGCTACATTGCTGACGTTTTCCAAAACATGAAACTATAATTTAATTTTCCTGTTATTTTTCCAAAGCTCCAAATCTTTCAAAATCAAACGTTCAGGTGATAAAGCCACCTTAAAATTCAATATTTCGCTTGTTAACATGTCCATCCAAATGCAGAAGGGACAGTAGTTTTTAACTTTGTAAAAGCAGGACTATATTCCCTGGAGGAGACATCTTCTTTTTCTGTGCAACTCCATGTTGCATTGCTTAAATTAAGTTACTTCAACAAAAAAAAAATATAAACATCATGTTTTCTGTGATGGATTATGTATCTCAAGCAGGTTTCTAGTCTCTACAAGTTGATTTTTATAGCATACTGGAATGAACTGAAATTGATAGTCAGGAAGGTAGGAAAAACAATTGTAAACTTTACTGCTGCAGCAGTATGTTTTGGGAATTTTGGGAAATGGTTGTTAGTAACTAAACGAATATGTGGGCGTATATTGGGCTCAAACATACAAAACTACTGGCATGGTCTTTTAATATATGCCTAACATGTAACTATATCTTTTCATTTCTGCTCTATCATTGTCTCTTTTCAGGGCTTTGTTCACAGCTGATGAGTGTGTGTGAGGTATTTTGGTCTGTGTGTGTGTGTGTGTGTGTGTGTGTGTGTGTGTGTGTGTGTGAGACAGACAGAGATATTAGCAGCTGGGAGTTGGGTCTCCTTTGAACTGCATGGCAGCTTCTAACGACTTGCCCCTCTGACACACACATACACACACACACACACACACACACACACACACACACAGCCTTGTAAGTAATTAGTGAGTTAAAGCCTTTGAAAGCCACAGAAGGATGCTGTTAGTGACTTCCTGTTGTAAGATGAGACAGATCAGATGAGACGTCCCTGCTGTCTCTCTGTGCTTCCATCTGTCCCTCTGCTCTGTCTCCGATTCTCACCGATACATTCTTTCTCTCTTTCTTCACTTACGTCAGCACCCCCTCAGTCCGCTGCCTGACCCGACATTGTAACAGTAACATGCAGAATGCACAAATTGCTGCCTAACTTTCGGTCCAAGCTGCTGCAGCCATGGACTCAGATTGGGGGAGCAGTGCTGGGGTGTTAAATTAAATTCTACCTAACCATAGGTAAGGGAGGGGCATTTTCTGCTGGAAGTTTGGTGGCTACTTGGTGTTTGAATCCAGCATGAAAAGTCATGGATGGGGGCTGGTGAAGGAGAAAATACTCCTTCATACATCAAATCATCAAATCCGGCTACATCATGATCACCGCTCTTTGTTGTGCATTTCTGGAAAAGTAACAAAAGTGTCTGATAAAATCACATTTCGCTCGATATGAATGTGAAGAGTCATAAAATATCAACCATGGAATTAAAAGAGCAAACAAAGAGAAAGCGAGGATGAAGGATGGCGCTGTGAGGTTATTAGAGGACGATCTGTGAGATATAATCTGACTCCGTTTTTATTTTAGGGTGATTTTATTGATTTTCATCTTTAGTCTCAATTTTTGTGTCTTCAAGGTGATGCAGTAGTGATACAATAAGTGGGAAACAGCTATGGTGCTAAATGCTTTTCATACAGCAGCGCCACTTGTAAGTTTAAAGGACCATACTAGTGATTTTGCATGTTTGAGCCTAATAAATACTATCTGCGTACATGTTATGTTACTGCCAACTACTTCCCAAAACTTACTACTAGAGCAGTAAATATTAGAATTGTTTTCCAACCTTGAGAAATCTTAAGAAATTAAAACGACCATGTCTTCACAATCGTGCGTAGGTGTTAGCGGGCAAAACACTGAATTTTAAGATGGTTGTATCACCTAAACATTTGGTGTTCAAAGATTAGGGAACTTGGAAAAACAACAGGAAATCTCAGCAACACATTTATGTTTTGGGAAATGGTTGTCAGCAATGTAACATGTATGAGGGTATTTATTGGAACATGCAAAATCACCGGTATGGCCCTTTAAGTAAAGGACATGAAGGCTAATTCCAGTACTGCTCACCTTGCTATTCACATTTATGTCAACACACAGTCACAGGTGTAGTTAATGTTATACTACACACACACACACACACAGAAAGAGAGAGAGATGTCTATGCTGCACAAACACATAATGTGGTATATAAACACATGGTTGTGCATGTGTATTGCAAAACCTTCGCACACACAGATGGGAGGACTCACACAACACACACATGTGCAGAGCGATGGCTCTACCAGGCACTGCTGGCTCCTCTGACAAGGTGTGTGTGTGTGTTTTGCAGAGATGATGCATAGAGGCCTTACATGTGTTAGCAGTTTAAATATACACACACACACACACACACACACACACACACACACATTCATGCTTAAAATGTATCATACGTTAAATGTATCTTTTTTTTTTCATGTCCCATGTTTACATTCAACACATTGAAACCACACGCAGAACGGACAAATCTTCATGTGTAACAGATGTGATCATCACTAAAAACTTTACCTTTCACTCTAAAAACATTTGAGTTAAAGGACCATACCACCCATTTTGCATGTTTGAGCCTAATATAATCAATTTTCATACATGTTACGTTGCTGATAATCATTTCCCAAAGCATACTACTGGAACGGTGAATTAAAAATGTTTTTCCTACCTTCCAGACCACCACTGGTTTCAGTTCATTCTGGTACGCTGTTAAAATCAACTTATTGATACTTGAAATGTTCTTGGCATAGGTAATCCATCATTGTGAACAACACATATATTCAAGTTTGTTTCAAAGTTTCGTAATTTTAGCTTTTAAGCACAGTAAAAAGTGTGGAGTGAATGTATGCCTCCACTGGGGAATATAGTCCCAAAAGAAGACCTGCGTTTATGGAAAAATTTAAAGGACCGTGACTTCATAAGGCTGTGTAACTATTAGCAGGAGAAACATGAATTTTTAAGGTGGGTGTATCACTTGAATATTTGATTTTGAAAGATTAAGAGATTTTGCAAAATATCAGGAAAGCTGAAATACGGTTTTATCCTTTGGGAAATGATTGTCAGTAACGTAACATGTATGAAAATTGAATATATTAGACTCAAACATGCAAAATGGCAGGTATGGTCCTTTAAAATCAACACTATGTTCAGTCCATTGGAAGTGTGTAGTCAACGATATTGCTATGATGTGTGTAATAGCAAACACATATAATAAAACAGTCGCAGGTTGGGTGATGATTACTTCATAAATTTCCCATAATATAATATTCTTTTCATTTTTTTGATGTGTATTATACTTGTGTTGACGTCTTATGAAGTTATTTTAATCTCCTATTATGTCATTTTGTCACGTAATCCCCTCTACTGTTCTATGTCCCATGTAATAACTTGGAGAAAGATTTTCCCAGTGTCCCACAAACGCCTGAACGCACCGCAGATTTATTCTTGACGGTCTCCTTTAACGGTACGCGCTGCTATCTCACCTGCAGCTACCTGTTGGAGCAGGATTTCCCAGGCATGCGGATCGGCCCTGAACCCACCACGGATTCCTTCATAGCGGTGATGCACGGCGACACTGAAGGCGTCATCCCGGGCAACGCTTTGGTAGTCGACCCCAAGAAGCCTTTCAGAAAACTAAACGCATTTGGAAATGCATTCCTCAACAGGTAGACACACACGCACACGCACACACGCACGCACTCACACACACACATGCGTGCTAGGTAAAATTTTGCCTTGGGCTGCACTGATTGACGGATTGGGATGATCTGCGGAGACGTGTATCTTGAAAAGAGCAAATGTTGCACGAAGATGGAGCATGAGAACAAGATGGGTAGAAAGAGGTGATGAGAGTGTGGATGAAAGAGGAAGAAAATGAAAGAGTGAGGGAGAGTGATAGAGGGAGGGAGAGAGAATCCACACCGTAGCTCCACATTCCAGAGTGATTGAATTTCCCTACGCTCACGAGTCAGGCTTCCCTCTGCTAATGGGTGTGTGTGTGTGTGTGTGTGTNGAGAGAGAGAGAGAGAGAGAGAGGGCAGGTCAGTTATCTTTGCAGAGTCATCCTTCTGGAAAAGAGAAACTAAACTCTTACTGGATCTTGCTGTTGTTTCCTCACCTTGACAGGCCGAGAGAGAGAGAGAGAGAGAGAGAGAGAGAGAGAGAGAGAGAAGGAAAGAGAGAGAGAATAATAGAAAAATGTTAAAAGGTCAAAACCAGAGCCAACATTAAAACCTCTCCATTGTGGCGTGAGTATGAGTGTTATCTCATCATCCAGCTGTCTCATAAAGTTCACCGTCCTCCAGCTGTCTCAGCCATTCCCTCCATCCATCATTTCCTGCAATTTGGACTTTTTTTTCACTCTTTGCCTTTTCTATACAACTTGCAACACGAACAAACGACACTTTTTGTGTAGAATATTATAGGATGTTCATTTCTACATTTCTGCAGGATTGGAGTGGTTACCTCGTGGCACCGAGCTAACTATCGTCACCATGTCCTGCTGTGTATTTACAGCCATTTAATATGCATTCAAGGCTAAATAATTGCTGTGTGTGTGTGTGTGTGTGTGTGTGTGTGTGTGTGTAGGTTTGTGTGTGCCCAGCTGCCTAATCCAGTGTTGGAAAGCATCAGCGTGATCGACACACCAGGAATTCTATCAGGAGAGAAACAGAGAATCAGCCGAGGTAACACACACACACACACACACACGTTTTTCTTCGTATATTGTTGCCATGTGCATGCGTGTGCGTGCGTTTGTAAGTTTTAGCTCGTTCATTATGTGTGTGTTCAGTCAATGTACCATGTAGCTGCAGCCTGAACTCAATCGCAATGTCAGCATTTCCGTGTGTGTGTGTGTGTGTGTGCGCGAGGTTTCAGAGGGATTACGCTTCATTCATTTCACAGAACAGGAAGCAGTCAGAAAAACAAAAGCTTTAAAGATGCACACAAACACTCACTCACCCACGCACACCCACATGTGCAAAAACGTGCACACACACACACCACATTGTCATCAAATAGAGCCCTACTTGCAGTGCAGCCAAAGCATGTTTTAGCTTTAGTGTGGAAGAGTGAATTCAGTAATTGTGGTCATGAAAACTTCTTTCTCTTTCTCTCTCTCTCTCTCACTCACACACACACACACACACACACACACTTCAGCCGCTACAAAGTTACATGGCAGCTGATATCTAGCGTCTCTGTGTGTTATCTGCATATTTCAGACTGTATTTTTGGAAACGCCCCAGCATTTTTCCATCAAAATTATATTTACGCTTGAGACGAGACATTTATCACGTTCCGCACACTTCCACGTGTTTTCGTAAATAAGGCTGAGGGAAACGACATTACTTGTACAGGTGTGATCGAGGTGTCGTGTATCGTTCCTCTAGAGCGAAGTACAGACATTTCATCACCTGCATCAATTCATCATTAGGCCATAAAGTCTGGCATGGTCATATAAATGGGGATGATAAAATATAAATAGATAGTTGGAGAGATCAGCCATGTTGAGCTGTTTTGATTATTACTCTTTTATTTTTTACGATTATTTATTGAGATTTCATCATTTCTATATCTGCATAAAAATCAACTCTCTCTCAGTTTGAGTATCCATTGGTGCTCATTTCGTGACTCCCGCTTCAGATCACTTACTGTATATACTCGAGTATAAGCCGAGTTTTTTTTTTTTTTTAAA
>VXCM01000292.1:0-117338 GCA_014773175.1 Lucifuga dentata
TTTTTTTTTTTTTTTAAACCAAATTTCACAAAGCAAATCGGGGGGTCGGCTTATACACAAGTAATTCAAATCAGATCCCAGAGAACGAAATTTCCAGGGGTGGAAATACTACCGTTACCACCCATGGAAAATAGTTTAAATCATACCTAAGAATGAGATATTTCCTGACAAAACATCTTATCCAGCACATTTTGCAGCGGCCAGTATGCGCTGATATGATTGGTCAGTTACGGTAATCAGCTGCTGAAATAAATATCATGTTTACCGTTGTTAGAGCCATTTCTTGGTTAATTATCAAATGTTTAAAATATTTAACTTGAGAAAAGTGAAATCAAATAAGTTATTATTTTTTAATATTTATATCTTAACTGATTGATCATTGCTCCATGAAGCCAGCTCACGAAGCCGGTGCGGCACCGCGGCTCCGTGAAGCCGAGGAGTCTATTTATAGACGTTCAGCTGGAGGGTGATCAGTGTTTATGAGGAAAGGGGCAGCAGCACAGTTTTTGACCTCACCTCACGTCATGTTTTGTTATTTTGATTTTGGGGGGGAAAAAAAGTTACGAAAAGAACAAGAGCGCAATGTTCTCATTCCGGTGGTGAGACAGGAAGAGAAGCCCCATTAAAACGGTGAAGTTTTAAAATACCTGCCACAACCTGTAGCTACATGGATTATTTTCAGAAAATCACAGGAATACTATGACAATACCCAGAAAAATAGGTAATTTGCTAAACAAATAAATTGATGGAACAACATCAGGGGGTTGGCTTATACACAGGTTTCTTTAAAAATCTAAATTTGCAGGTCAAAATCGGGAGGTCAGCTTAGTCAAGGTATATATGGTAGTATTTATTGAGCTCAAGCATGCAAAACCACTGATATGGTCCTTGAAGACTTGCAATAAATCTTTATGAATACCTAAACCCAAACAAAATTCTTTAAGCCAACAGTAAAATAGTTAAAATACTGTAGAAGAAATAGAACTAATAGCAGACATAGTGTCCTCACTAGGTTTTTGTTAATCACCCTATAACTGTGAGGACATCAGGTGTTTATCTACATGTGGTACCCCACACAAGGAAACACACAAAGTAAACAGGTGCTTGGGTGAAATTAGTTATTTTCCTTCCAAAAAAAAAAAAAAAAAAAAAAAAAATCAAATTACTGAAATGCCATTATGAGTTTAGATTTCCTGTAGGTATTTGATGATTAATTCCCAATGCTTTAATCTGCTTAACTGCTGCAGATGTATTTAGCTCTTTGCCACTGGTCAGAATTGTACCCAGCAGAGCCAGACGTAACAGTCCAATCAGCACATGGCAGGAAATGGTAATGTGGTATTTAGTCAAATAATGTTTTCCCTAAAACGAGTGGAAAAGAGAATTTCAAAGTCAAATAAAAAGGGCTGAAATAAATCCTTAAATAAATGAATAAAATGAAGGGGGAAAGTTGCCTGCAATCACATCCATTCCCAAGTGGAGGGGATGGTTGTGCGATTGTGTGTTTGGGGACACACAAAGGCATAATCTCTTTCACTCACACAAACACACACTCACACCCACTTCATCTCACAAACAGCTGCATTAGACTCAAGCAAAACTAATCCTGTTATAGTGTCTGTAAACGAGTCTATGCTCGCTTGCTGTAACCTTGATTTTGCAGACAGACTCGTCCCAGAAATCAGTGATTTTTAGTCCTTTCACTTTGTTTCACTCTTTGTCTTTTTATTTTATCTACAAGTAGCACATGGATCTTGTCAATGAGCATCCTTATCAATTGTTATCCAGAGAACCACTCCACATCCCTCCATCCACATCACCACTCATACATAGACACACATCCATTGCTGTGTGTGTGCATGGGAGGGGGAGAGTCAAAGTTGTGTGAAGTTGATGGTCAAAGACTTTGGCCCAATTTTCTCCCTCAATGTTTGTCCAGAGTGACCTTCAGTTTATAGTGGCCCTCCAAAAACAACTACAAGGAGTAGCAATAAAATCAGAAGCTGCCAGTGAAAAGAAACCAATTAATTGGCAAAGGTTCTCATATTCAGTGTTTCTCACCAAAACAGGCAGTGTTTATCCTTAAGGCCTAAACATGCTGAATCCATACTCCACCTCCTAAAACATTTGCAAAGCCAAAGCCTATTTGAAAACTGCAGTGTTTACACAAGACTGCAGTCTTCTTCTTGTCTTTCATTGGCACGTTGCTACATTGTTCAGTGGATTACTCCCACTAACTGTCACTATGCATTACCACCCTCTGTAGTGGGCTGAAATGTGTGTGGTGTGTCATCATCATCATGCATGTGCGTTCTTATCTACATGCTGGAACATGAGATACAAACAATACAGGGACCTGCTCATCAAAACACATTTCTACTGTTCCTTTTTCTCAAGCTTATCATATGGTGCTATAGGTCCGAGTGCAGTCGTGAAAAATCATTTTTTAAGTCACGTGCACATCATACAACTTTCAAGAGTTGTCAGATTGCTGTAGTGCTCACAATACAAGACTTTTTTTTTTTTTTTCCCCCTGTAATTGGCTATCTTTTCCTGTAATTGGCTAAGTCATTATGGTTTACAAATTACATGAGAAGCAACATGGGAAATGACACAAGACCACATGCAAAACTGGATTTTCTTCTTCCAAAAATGGATGTCCACAAGAAGTTAGTGATCCAAGTTACTTGTGTTCTGATTTGTAATTTTAAAAAAAGCAAGGAAAAAAAGAATATGGAGACATGCTCACTGATATTTTATTGCAGATGTTACAACCTCTTCCCCTTCATGAGAAAGTTCTCAAGAAATATGAGAGTGTTAGAACGTGGGTCTTATTTTCATATTGTATATTCATAATATTCCTATTGGTTATGACATACAATACACAAACACTGATGGATGTGAACCATTAGGGCAAGCAACATGATGTCAGACAGGAAGTAAACAAATCCATATTTTAACCACATTACCTAAACCATATATTTCTAAGTTAAAATGAGAATGCCAAATTGTATTTATTTATTTATTGACAATGTCAATGATTTTGCTTTCTTGTTTAACTTTGACCTAAAGCAGAGGAAGAGGAAGATAGGATTTTGGAAGCTGACATTGACATTTGAGTGTAAGGAAAAATCCAATACCAATATATTGGTTTATATTAATGACAATAATTATTACATAAAATTAAACAGACACATGCACTGAATCAGTGAGAAAGCCCTTTTTTTTAAACGAACCACTGTGTATGTATGTGTATGTGTGTATTAAAATAAGGGCATGCTTCCACAATGAGGGCATTCTGCTGTTCAAACATCATTTTTTGCTACAACTCCTGTGATGATAACAAGGGCTGGACAGTACGATCAAGGTCTCAGAGTTTGTATCCTGGATGAATATTCCATAAGGCTAGGTGTGAACTCCACCTCCTGCTGCTCTTTTTTCTTTGAATGGATGAAATGACCTCTGTGTGACTCCCATTGATGTTCTGAAGTGTAAATTAGTATGAGCAACATTGTTTAGGTTAGAAGAAGGTCAGCTGGAAACTGACCAGCAGTATTTTCAGCATATGGAACACCACCCTTATCCTTACCCTTATCAAGGAGGCCTTGATAGGAGAATAATGTGTTGTCCTTGGCAACAGTTTTCACTATAAACTACAGATCTAAAAAAAAGAATCTATCTATCTATCTATCTATCTATCTATCTATCTATCTATCTATCTATCTATCTATCTATCTAAGAGGGCTCAGAAAATAAACAGGTGATCAGGGTAAAAATGGCTAGAAAGTTAATAAGGTATGTGAAGTTATAACTGATCATAAGTAAGTTTTATCCTCTTCTTGCGGTCGTACTCCACGTGAGACAGAAACTACTATTCCTGATTGGATTGGACTACTACATATGGTTTGTGGGAAATACTGTATGTGACATGACCGGACCAATGCACTAGAAGTCTTCACTGGACCTGTGAATGTAATTTGAACCTGAGACTCAGTCAGGTCTAGATTATATTCAGTCTAATTCGGGTCTCAGATCTGTGTGTCAATACATCCTAAATCTGAATGGATCTAAGCAGACTCTGTATCAGCTCTGATCACATGGTGCATTATAATCACTGCAGGAGAAAATGCAGTTCTTGAGGTGAAACAGAGCATAAACTGAAGTGAAGAAAAAATGGAGGGGAGGGGTTTGCTGATTGGCTGCCAATGTTCATGCTCTCCTTCTGTCATCCGCATTTTGGATCAGGTCTAATTATCCTCACGTCTATTTTGGATTGGTATGACAGTCCTCAAGTCCCTTGCTGACCACAAATCTGTTTTGGGTTGGGATAAAAAGCTTACTAAACTTGGTGGAAGGCATGGACACACCCCAGTGAAGGACCCAATCAATTTTGGTCGAGATCTGTTTTCCAGGGGTAGATCTACTGTAGGAATTTTAAAAATGATTTCTTAATTGTGAGATGTTCCAATATTTTTGTTAATGGCTTCAAAAGTAATACACCAATCCTGATATTCTGATAATATAATCAGGCATATTTACATATTTACACACACACACACACACACACACACACACACACACACACGCATAAAATAAGATTTCATTGCAACAGTAGCCAGAGAAGGTCACTGAGGGGATGTTTATATTTTTTTGAACATCTTTTTGAAGCGTGCTCTGAAAAACCTTGAATTCTTCCTCACTTTCTTTGATTCAAACACATGCTTTGTGCCGCTGAGAGTGAGTCAGTGTTGATGAAGAGTCACCTACCTCTGTCAAAGATATCAGTAAAGTGCACACGGCATTATCAGAGCCCACTGAACAATGTCTGGTTCCACTGCATGCTGCACTGAAATCAAGTGAAACAGACCCTGCTGTCACACCCTCAACACCCTCCTTATCTTCCTGTCCCAGTGTGACAAGAGGCATGCAGTGGGAAACAAAAACTCAATGAGGTCAAGAATCAGTACAAAAACAATTTAGCTCCTACAGCTTCAAAAGAGACATTTGCATTGGTTCTGGCAACATTTAGTGTCAATGTCATAACAGAGGCGTTATTGGTTTTCTAAAAGGGGAGATATTATTGTGATTATTATTGTGTGGTTAAGATGTGAAGGCGGCGTCCAAAGAGAAATCTTTCCTAAGACCCCAAAAAGACTAAAGACTTAACCTGGCTGTTGGAAAATCCTGATATGTGACTAACAAAATAGAAACCAAGGCATTGTCATTAAATGGAAAAAAAAACAAAAAAACAAAAAAAAAACCTAGTATCTGAAAATGTAAATGAATCACCTATGATGGTGTATTAGGGCTATATAAGACGGGGGAAAAAATGAGGGGGCATTATTTCAAGTTTTTAAACTCGCAAATTTGCCAAGTTTTAAAACTCATGAATTTTCCAGTTTTAAAACTCAAAAAAAAGGTCCTTATACATGTCTGCATGCCATATGTTTTAAAAGTCTGTATGCCTATCATAATTCAATGATTTTACGCTGAAAGCACAAGTATTTCTTTGTTACTAAATCCGATGGATAATTATAATAAAATTAATAATTATATATAATAAAATTATAATTATTATAATAGAATTTAATAAGGCCATTACAGCAGGCATAGCCACAAGGTTAAGGCAGTGATTCCCCCTTTATTATTTTTCTGAGTTCAATTTGCCACTTTTTAAAGGTCCCATGCTATGCTTTTTTTTTTTTTTTTTTNAAAAAAAAAAAAAAAAAAAACACACATCCAGGCTCTGAGAGACCTCTTCTTCCTCCCACCTTCTGCCTGCCATCACTATGAGCTGTTTTGAGTGGGCAGGGATGCTATGTCAATGAGGCACTGCTCTTATTGGCTGCCTGATTGCTTGGGTTCCAGAGGAGGGTACAAGCCATGAATATGCAGAAAACAGGTAAACCAATATGGCAGGCATTTCAGGAGAAGCCTTCAGGATCCCATGTAGTGAGACCGTACATGTTTGATCCTGAATCAGACCCACCACCACAGACTCAGTAAATACTACCATATTTCACTGCCATTATAAGACTCCCATAACATTCCACTGCTTCGAAAAAAAAAAAAAAANAAATTAAAATACTAAATGTGTAATCAATACTTCAGACAACAGACGCTACAAAACAGAAAGTGTCTCCAACATACAGCGGCAGCAGCTGTGTGGCAGAACAGAGCTCTGCCAGAAACAAGCCGACAATATAAATAAACAGTAAACAAATGGTTCATACAGCAGGCGTTACAGCATAAGATTACAGGAATGTCTTTAGTAATATCCTACATATTCGTGAATACAGGTACATTTTTATTAACCTACAATATCATGAAATATAAGTCCCGGACACCTTCGTGCCGCTGCCACGCACAGAGCTTCAGAGAGCTGAAAAGAAGGGCACACAAGTGGGCGGGTGTCCGAACAAAAACACATACATCTCCGTATGTCACACAGACACGCTCATGTTAAGTACCATAAAATACCATATCTGATTCTCTTTCTCTCCACACAAGGCAACTGATTTATCAACAACGCTCCATAGACTATATAAAAATCAAACAAAACAATGATGCTAATGGCTTGCACACATGTTAGCAAAACGCAACGTTATCAGGCCAGACTACTGCACCTTACTTGGAATAAACTGTAAATATTATCACAAAGTGGCGACACTTACTGATTGCACATTTGCTGTTGTTGGGTCACGTACAGTTGGTACGGATCCATCTTAAAGGGTGAGTTTCGAGGCTAAGCCAGCGTTGTACTGTCCCTCGTTAGTGAAGTAGTTAGCACAGATGAACGACTAGCAGCCACTGCAGCCGTAACGTTGTTATCATAAATAAAATCTAACCACTGTTTCTTTTTAGCCTCCAATGCTGGCAGGGAATACAAATTTTTATGTTAGTTGCTGCAGCCAACAACACAACACTTGGCGTTTCACTCGAACTTTTGACATCTCTGAGTCTGTATTAGCGATTTACAACAATGGCGGCTATAAGCACTGACAGAGTGGGAGTGGTTGTCCACCTTGGAGCTGGGCATTAGGCAAATGAGTTTTTGTTACGTAACAAAAAGACCAAATCAAAACGGCTTGTAGAAACACATGCTTGCCTAAAATGTGGACTATGGAAACAATGCAGAGGTTTTGGCTTTCCAAATTCTCAGGTTTGATAGGCTGAAGGATAACTATAGTACTGTATATATGCATGGGCAAGGAAAAACATGTTTTTCATGACATGGGACCTTTAAACTTGCAAGTTTAAAAATTTGCACGTTTTTCAACTCGCAAATTTGCTAATTTTAAAACTTGAAATAATTCCCTCTCGTTTTTATTTTTCTCCCCCAATGCACCGTCGTAATCATCACCTGTAACTGTAAGAAAACAACATCAACATAAACTGCAATATTCCAAACAAGTCCCTGCAGGAAGTCAAGACACAATCTTGTTTCTCAGCCTATCAGTGTCCAGTGATGAGTGAAATGTCTGCTTTCATTTATTTGTGTGTCCTAGTGTATCATGGCTGAGCAGCCCACTAGTTTAATAATGAAAAATGGAGAAACCATTTACTCAAAATGGCATAATTACAGCTCAGTTTGCATTTTGGCAATTTATCATTGTTTTGATGTTGCACTAGTAATGCCCACCAGCTCAGAATACATGTTACTTCAGAACAGGTCAGCTCCATCCTGTTCTCATAGTCAAGGAAATATATGCTGAACAAAGGCTGTTGAACTTAACTGGGCAGAACTGGCCCTGACTGGAATTATGAGAGTGGATGCCTATCTAACAGCTAAGGCTGTGCCATATCATATTGTTTATGATAATACTGGCCTAATTTTTTATATTATAAAAATATTTGTCAATCACGATATTGATGCTATTGTGGTGTGATGATGGCTTATGATTTTTTACATCATGTGTAACAAGATGAAACAAAACAAGCAGCACATTCAGCGCCTGATGAATTGCTTCCTAAAAAGGGAGCTGCATTTGTTGTTTGGAAATGTTTCAGACAAGACTAACTGGCTAACAGCCAAAGTTGGGAATACAACAAAACTGTTCCATCACCTGAAGCAGAAATACCCGGCTGAATACCAAAAAAGTCACAAGTCGTGCGAGGAGGCAAGCAAAGCAGGTGAGTTGTGATCCAAAACAAGCAGGCAAGTGATGCTGTGGTCCCTGTGATAGAAAAAGCAAACAGTGGGGTGACATTAGCAAAGTGGTGAATTTTTGTCAGTGAGACTTGTTGTTGTGATGTGTATGAACTGTGTTAGCCGAGCCAGTACACGCACTTCAGTTGAATTATTCGCCATGCAGGTCTTAGCTCCACGCGCCATTTTAGCATCTTGATCTCTGATATCCATGGGAGCCTCGCTCTGTCATTGTGATGTGAACATCCATGCATTTATGAACAGAGTCTCTTGCACCTTTCTTAAATTCCTTTTTGCAGTGAGCAGCCCTTTGCTCTCTGTGTGCAGTGTACAGGTGTTTGATGTCTGCACATTCAAATCCACTATCAATTCTTAACGTGTTTGCTTCAGCTGAAACTCGCTCTAAGCATTGGTGATGCATGCTGGGAGGAATGGTGGATGACAGTGTGCGTGGCCCTTCTGCCAGATAACTCGGGAAACCTGCCAGTCTCTTGCCAAATGATGACATTTGATTTTGTCTAGTGCTTTTTCTTTCAGTATGGCAGGTGCAGAAAGTAGAATCAATAGCTCTCCCTTGTTCTCACTTTCTGCACCCCTCCTGCTCCCCCCACCATCTTTTCTCCCATTCTGTGTATCTGTCCATTTTCTTTTCAATCACTCCTGCTTCTATTCAGCTTTTTTTTTCATTCTATTGTATCTTACCTCACGAATCTCTGTGCACTCTCCTTTTCTCTCTCTCTGTCTCTTTTCCATTTTCTTCTCACCGTCCTCTCATTCTATCATCTTTGACTTGCGGCAGCACATATCTGTGGATAACTAATGATAATGGATTTGGTTCCCTGATGTGGGAATTCTGTAATCAGCCTCTCTGCATGACACATGCATTGATGGCCTTAATTTTTTCAGACATGAATGCCCCTAAAGATCATTAACAATGACGAGACAGCACACAATAAACACTGTTGACAGAGTAATAGTCATTATTTCTGCCATAATCTTTATAAAGTTACCAACGGCAAATATCCTGTGCTTAGTAGGTAATGGGTACAAATCCATCATGACCTTCATCGCATGTCACCCTTTAATGTGATCATCCTCTGCCCTGGGAAAAAGTCTTGGAATTTTTTTTTCCCTACATGTCATAAATTTGAATTATTAATAAATGTCTTGACTTGCTTTATCACATGCTTTACTTATTAAGTCAGTATTTTAAAATAATATCTCATCATTTCAATATTTCAACTTTGTCTCATAATTTTCATACATCATTGTATTTTCATGTCAGTAAATGGCACATCGTGCAGATTTACAGGCAGTCACAGATCCAACAGCAGGCTGTAATGTGAGTGATGTGCACTGTCAAAATGCAAGTACGCATGTCTGATCCTCTTATCAACTGATTAAATCTTGCCAAAACACAAACATGCTGTTGCCAAACAATTACACAAGCATCTCTGCATGCTCTCCTGCACATTAAACTGCATGGCAGTGACTGTGCTTAAGAGGTAATGCTCTACTACATGTAAAACTCCTGCATTTAATAGTTTAATAAAAGCAAACAAGGATTAGCAGTAAAAATTTTGCAATGTGCACAAGTAAAAGTTGTCAGAAATGGACATTAAATAACATTAATTATTTGGACATTAAAAATCCCCAATTTTGGTTTAGAAAGTCAAAATTCTGATTTAATATCTGATACACTAATTTCAATTTGCTGTGAGAATTGAATCTATATCATTTTGGGATATCACTTTGGGAGATTTCATCACTGTGGCAGAGCAGAGAGAAATGACAAGATCATGAGACATTAAAGTGTATTTTTTTTTTTTTTTTTTTTTTTTTTTCCTCAAAGCATCATTAATGTATCTGGTGCAGCTCACTTGGCTCATGTTCTACAGGGATGGACTAGTTTAGAAATAGTTTGCACATTTATAGAAGCATCCAGTTTCTGGAGAAATCACCTTATTGTACTACCTGAGAAAGAAAAATCAAGTAATATTCCTCAGCTCTTTTTCGTTTACGTCTATATATGAAATGAATTTGAATTAAAAATCAGTTAAAGGTTTTTTTCAGTTTTTCCTTACATCATAATATGCTTTCATTATAGTCTAAGTTCAGAGGATTAGGAACCAACATTGACTGCAACTACACAACAATACATATATATACAGTATATCTATCTATCTATCTATCTATCTATCTATCTATCTATCTATCTCTATATATATATATATAGTCTGCATAAATTGCTTAACACACAAGGATTTTGCATGTGAAACAATGATAAATATACTGTAAATATGTTGAAAGCCTAAAGCCTATAGGTAAAATACCCAGTAGCACATAAACTATTAAATTTACCTGGAATAGCTACAGCATTGAAATACCTCTTACTCCTTAATTGATCAATCTTTCATCACAAGACCATTTCACAAAAGACCAAAGTACTTTTACTTTTGATACTTATTGCACTTTTTTTCTGCAAATGTTTCCAATATTTATTTACTTCAGAGTTTACTTCAGAATAAAATATTCTTATCTTATCTTATCTTATCTTATCTTATCTTATCTTATCTTATCTTATCTTATGTTTTAATTAAAGATTTTGAATGCAGGATGGCTTTTACTTGTATTTCTACACTTTTAAATATTATTGTTAAAGGATCACCTTCCTCCAATGCTGCTCTTATTCCTAAAATCAGCCAAAGATTTGTGCTGGTTCTGTGTCCAAGACATGGAAAAATATAGTTTCTGCTGAAACTAACTCAAGTACTCAGCATGACAACAATCCAGTTCTTCATCCTGCTCCACTTCAGTCACCACAGAGCAGAGCAGCATCAAAGCCACCTGTCCTGCTTTCATCTTATTCATTGGTGTGTGAGGATCCTGACTGCCTGACTGACGGTGCCATCCACACTGAATCTGCTCTTCCAATGAACAGAAGGGAAGTGTGAGAGCTTTGGTTGGAAGTGGTGGAGAAGGTGCCCACATCCTTTAGTCATGTCAAAATTTAATTTATAAACATAAGCAATCATTAGCGGTAAAATATATTGTAACTCAAGTGAAAGTACTCATTGTGAAGAATGGTCCTTGTCTGAGTGTTGTATTACTAATGCATGTACCAGGTACACTTTAATGTGTTGATAACTGAACACATGGACAAGCACCACTGACATAATTATTGATGCATGTGTGCCCATTATACAGTATAATATCCAAAAATGAATAATGAATGATTATCCTAAAATAAAATTTTAAAAAATCCATAAAGTCCTTAAAATATGAAATGTAATGAAATTCACAACCAGGTATAGTCTCATTGAATTAAAAAAAAAAAAAAAAAAAAATTCCAAGAGAGACCTGGATGTCTCCAATTTTAATGGATTGAAGGCTGAATGACTCCAAACTCCTCTCCATGTTGAAAAAAAAATCCTAAAATGCTCTCAAATGCTCTCTTTATCTGAATTTCATTAATAACTGATACAGTTCCTGAAATAAGCAATTTTGGAGATAGGAGATTTTTACCTGACAACAGCCATATTTATCACGTGTTTTGAATTCCAATCTGAATCTGCAAGATAACTACAGCCAACAGATAAATGTAGTGGAGCAAAAAAAAAAGTACAGAATATCAATCTGGAAAATTATAAAGTCTCCCAAACTGCAAAATTTTGAGTAAAGTACCAATACCAAAAAGTCCTGCATCCTCAATCTTATTGTCCATTTCATCTTTAATGTTCCTGCTTATCACTATGTCACACACACACACGCACGCACACATGCACACACACACACACACACACACACACCACTGGCAGAGGACAACGTTGGACTCGTGTTCACCCATGGGAGAAAGGAATATGTTTGTGTGATGCCACAGCGGAGTAATGGCAGCTAATCAGAGGCATCTGCTCCTTCATGATGCCAATATCATCTCAACAGAAGACATGCCAGACTGAAGGATGAGTGATTTTTGCCTCCTAAAAAATAGAAACAGCACATGGTCATGTTCAGCTTTTGTTCTGCTAAATTTTCCATCTATCTTTTTAGTAAGCATGATGTTTCCCTGTCAGTCATCATCATTAATAGCCATGAAAGTATATGTATATGTAGCATGTTTAATAGCTATTTAATATTTAATAGCTATTTAATAGCTATTCATTCAATCTGTGACTCTGAAAACGTTTGCACAAAACTGACAACCGTGTTTAGTGAATGGTGGAAGATTACTGTTAACACTGTGGTGTTAGTGGTGTTGGTGACTTGATTGTACTTTTTCTGCAAGGTACAGCTGTCTCCCATTGAAGCAAAACATGTCCTGTGTAGTCAGGCTTGAGAAATATATAAATATGGAATGAAGGAAAAGGGCACCAAGCATATAAACATTCATTTACATCAAAAACGAAAGAAAACTCTTATGCCTGGCATCCAAAAACAACATAAGCCATGTTAAAGCACTTCTTGTCCCTTTGCTGTCACAGAGTGACTCAGTATAAATGATGTGATACTTTGACATATCCAACATATGATCTTAATCTGTGCTATCTGATCATATGTAATGAAAGGATGAAAATACATAAAAACTAAGTTCAAAAAAACAATGTAAAGATGTGTTATCACACTAATTAACAACAAAATACATGCTGGTGTGAGCTAAAACAAGATATAAAGTGTAACTGGACAGTGCAGCACCAGAGGAAACAGCTTCCTGTGATTGCTGCAATCACAGCTTATGTGGTCTCACATGCAGCATTTGCTGATAAAACATGCTTCCTTACTTTCCCTCCCATTCTTCATTACGCCAACTGAACAGAGGTCCGTGATTGGTCAGAGTCAAGCCAGAACTACCTCCACCATCACGCCCTCCACCTTCCTGATGGAAGCTCGCGATTGGCTCATCCAAGGACACCCCCATTGGTTCAGCTTCTTGCAACAGCCCCAAAAGCAGCAAAAAAAAAAAAAAAAAAAAAAAAAAGCATGATTACTAATTTATCATTTTTTTTCACTATGAATAAATAGCCATGCACACACATATCAGGTGTTCCTGATATATGTGTGGGTTTACATATGAAGCCAGAATAATGTTGTTGTATGAGTGAATAAGTATGGGAAGAAACATACAAAATGATCGGTGTGGACTGTAATCAATCATTGCAATTTTCTCATGAAAACTAACACTTAATAGTAGCATGTAAAGCTAAATAGGAGAATTTTTATTTTAAACCCCATTTTTCTAATTACAAGTACAAGGTGCTTCCTCCTGATACCAGTATTATGTATTTACCTCAGGCCTACTCTGCGGTCGAGTTTTGTTAAAAAAGAGCCAGATATGAAAACCGTGCCTCTTTTTAATTGTTCAGTAGAGATGTGGTTTCAAGCTCAAGGGTGCAGAGGAATAATGTCTCAATAGTGCAAGTGAATGGTGGGGAGAAAGTGTTCAAAGTGTGCAATGGGACTTCTGCCAGACACTGGGAAACATGGCTGCCCTGTAATGCTCCAAAGCAACACTCAGCAGCCACTGGATGACTGTCGCTTTCTGTAAATGCAGGAGCAGGCGGCGAGAGAACGAAAGTCACGGGTGAATTAAGGTGCAGATACAGAGGCGAACAGAGCAAAGACACCGAGACACCAAGTGTTAAAAGGTGGTTGGTTGAGGTTTGACTGTACACACTGAGTTTAATGGCCTAATAATTCATTAAGTCTTGCTGCAGAGTCACATCACCGAGCACAGATGGTGGTGAGCAGGGAACAGTGTCTTCCCTGCAGTTTAATGTTTTAATCTGGTAGGAAACCAATTATGCCTGACAGATTTTATATTAAGAGATTGAGCTGGGGTGAGGCACAATATAGCTGCTCCCTGTGCAGGTTTGACATGGCATATTTGTCATCGTATCCAAACTATTCCCTGTGGTGAACGTTTTGGAGCTTAGGGTATTAGATGGCACACAAAAGTTAAAATGATCCTTTTTTTGCTGAGAAACACAGTTTCCTTTTGAAAAAGGGAAAGCATGACTTATCAATGATTTAATATGTATGTTCTTTTTTTCATAAAGTTTTACTTACCCTTGAAATAGTATTCCATTGGATAAAATTACATCACAAAGAAAGGACAAGCACTTTTCCTACAGTATACTTAGATGGCTCCAGGTGAAAGGCATTGAGATTAATTAACATTAGGGTGGCCAATTAACAGCTGGATAATACAAAAAGAGGCACCTCTGAGGTGCAGAACCAACCAATAGGTGCTCAATTTGCCCACAAATGACATGATCAAACTGAGGGAGTGTTGTCCAACAAAATTTGTAACTTTCCAACTCCGCCTGGCACACCCACTTCATGCAGCGAATGGCCATGTGTGTTATGTCAGTCTCCTTTCTCTTTCTGTCACTACTTCCACGCTCCAGTGAGAGAAGTGAAAGTGAAACTGTGCCCCATTATTCCAGTTTATGTCCTCATTTATAAAGTGCAGATACAATACAAAAACATGCAATGCAAAAAATACACAGGAGACACAGAATCCTTAACAACTGCTCCCCTTTCCTAAAATGAAAGTGTGTGTCATTATCCTCATTTATATGATTAATCACTTTGAGGTTAGAAAGACAAAGACATGCACATGCACACGCACATATCAGCCCTTCCCCTCTCTATGCTGGCAGCATTTGCTCTACCTACCAGTGCGGGTATTCTAAAAAGGTGTAAATACTATTGCTTTCTGACATGATTCCTAACCAAATCAGATGGGCCAGGTCGGATGAAGCATAGTGTGACTGTAGAGGCAAGTGAACCGGTGCACCAGTTTACTTGCCTGCACCAATGAGCCGGTGAGCTGACTCACAGCCAAAAATAGCAATCTAAAATCAACCAAAGAGCAACCTTTTTTAGCAACCTAAAAACAACCGAAAATCATGCCTTGTTGTTTTTGTTTCTAACTTGGGTCATTCACTTGATCAAGAGTTGGTGCTTCTCAGATCTTAATTGGTTAAACACACCTGATTTAGCTAATGAGGTGTGTGCTTAAGCCTCTCTCCTGAGTGAGAAACTTTGGACTTAATATGAATAAATGATCAGGTTAGAATTCAGTCTCAATTAACTGGAACAGACTAAGATTTATGTTGCAGTTTTTTTTGGTGCATACATTAATTTAGAAAATCCGTTTCTTATTCAGTGAATCACTTAAGAGGCTTTCCGACATGTAACCATATTCAGGTCACTGTAAATCATAGTTTGAATACCAAAGGCAGGCATTTAACTGTGCTTAATAACGTTTGGTGTAAGGCATTTTTTAATAAGAAAACTGAAAAAACTCTCAACCTTCATTTATTACAGTAGCTTCTATGAGAGTTAACAGCTAAGTTCTAGAATGTAGGAAAAGCATAGCAAATACATCATAAATTAAAAAGGAAAGTAAGGAAATACATCATAAATTTAAGTTAAAGCAGTATTTTGCTTAATTTTTGAGGCCAGATGATGATGTTGTACTGGACTACAAGCTTTCTAGAAACAATCCTATACACACACATATATATATGTGTGTGTGTGTGTGTGTGTGTGTGTGTGTGTGTGTGTGTGTGTGTGTGTAGGACTGAGTGTATACATACTCAAAACGATTGTGGGTGGGGTATTACTTTATAGTTTAATAGAATTCTTATGAAGAAATGCACCATATTTCGTGATTTCTGGATATTGTAATTCACATCTTTCAGTCTTGTTGTCATTTGTTGCCAGTCGTAGCTTTGATAAGCAGCACAGTAATGATTAGTAACAGCAGTAAATTTAATGGAAGGTTCTATCAAAGTAATTGCTTGGAAAGAACAAGGAGGCTATTTCCCAGAAGTGGACACCAATAAATTCCTGCTGATGGATTATATGGCTTCATACAGTCCAAGAATGTCTCTCAGTAGCATTTTGGATTTTGATTTTAAAACTGATAAACACCTAACTGTCACATAAAGTTGAATTAAAGACTCATTTATTTCAGTACCCTCTACCAAGCAAGTCAGATCTGATTTTGACACTTACTTGACTTAAGTTATATTTATTTGCTGTTATATTGACAGTGTTATGTACAATAAGTGCTAAGAAATATCCTATGCAAATACAGTGGTGGATGAAATACTCAAATCCTCTAACTCCTAAAATGAGCTGAATTCAAATAGTAATAATCTAGTTTTAAATGTGTTTGTGATTCTTAAATTTCTCAAGTTTCATTGGTTATATTTTTACAGATCAGATAGTGCTTTACAGTGACTGGACCGCTGTGCTCATTTCAGACAATCTTATTTTAATCTCATTACCCCAAAGCTTTTTTTTTTTTTTTTACTTGATACCAGAAAACATCACTGGATTACATTATATGGCATTTGTTTAATAGTCAAGTGGTTCTTAAACCTTTTGAACAAGGTACCACCTCTGAGTAATGTAAAGTGTTTAAATACCAGTGGCGGGCCATGTATTATATTGTATGTATTGTATACTGTATATTGTACTGTATGTATATCTAGGCCTTCAGTGCTATCCTCCCATAATTAAACCACCTTCTAATAACCTCAGCATGACACTAGGACTATAGGCTGTTGTCATTCGACGTAACCAACCCATATTCACAGTGACAGTAACCTTCATCGAGTGGAATAAAGTGATTTAACACGAGGATCAACACCTATGACAGTTACAACACACTAACTGTAGAGACATGAATACATGGTGAATGAAAGCATCAAGGATGTAGCATTATTACGCATTATGACAGGATGCTGCATCACATACAAGCATGGCATAGCCCAAATCAGTGTCATTACCAAAGAAACAAGAACAAACTCACAACAACCATCATATGTACTCATATGACCAGCGAGCAAGCAAAAATGCTGTAAAACACAAATAACACAATCAGATTCAACAGGCTTCTCCACAGATTCCAGTCACATAAAAATCCATCAAACTTACCAAAGCTGCTCATCATCTGAAGACAAAGTCCATCCTCCTTTATTATAAAGAGTTCAATGACACGGCTGTACAGTACATCGATGAATTTCAGTTCCAAAATGTGAAAAAAGCGCTGCTACTAAATATATTTCTTCTCCTCCTTCAGCCATTGTGTGTTAAAAAAAAACTTCAGGGCTAAGTAAAAATCTAAAGCACTACATCTAAAAATCTAAATGTCAAGAAAGAAAGTTTAAATAAACATTAATGCTCCGTTACGTGCTAGCTAGGTTTACTTGAGTTAGCTAAGCTAACTGTCCCTCTTCTTCTTCTGATGAATTTCTGGCAGGCTGTTTAGCTGTGTAGTATAATGCTGTACTCTGATGACATAGGCCAAGGCCAGCTAGAAGGCCCTTGCCCATAAAAGAATATACTCAACATGGCAAACTTGAAATCTGATTGGTTAAAGAATATGACAATCAACAACATCATCCCATTTGCTTGAATAGCAGAGGGGATTCATTGAGATTCTGAAGGCCTCAGGCTAGATTTTTTTACCCGGAGACAGCACAGGTGGAAAAATCTGATTGGATAAAATCTCTAATTTCTATAAGCTGGGCTGGAAGCAGCGCAACTGAGGGAGAGAATAGCAATGAAATGACGTTAATAACAAAACTGATGGGAATGAACTTTGTAAAATACATATAGCATTAATTAAAATACAGTATATATTAAATTATAAAAACATAATTTGATGATTCTGACAATCTCTAGGCCAGCAGAGAAGGCCTTGCTGGCCCTGATGGCCCACCACTGTTTACCACCTCACCAACAAGCTATGAAGCTAAAAAAATCACAGCAAAATTTCATGTGCATACATTCACACCTTTACCTGGCTACACATATTTATGGTATGTTTGAGTGCAAAAACGTACGTAGAACAGATGTAGTATGTACATGCAATGAGTTGAGCTATTTTCAACAAAAGATCTGATTCTTTATTAAAAGAGAATAATAATTAAACTTTAAATAACTATTTCTTAAAGAAATTTTGTGACTAATTAGCTTCAATTACATGAATTTCCATAGATTTGAATTGTTTCAGTTCTTTAGGGAAATTTCCGTAGTCATCTGGTGTACTCAAAGCACTCAAAATATCATCAGTGGTACTTGTACCGCAGCTTGAGAAACATCAGTACAACAGTACTTGGAGAGTTATAATCTATATTGTCTTAGGCCTACATGAGCATAAGTGGGCTATAAAAACTGAAATATAAAAATTGACTCAGGTGATGTAAATGTATTTTCTTTTCCTGCAGAAGAAAACAATTCTCTGATGCATCAGATATACTTTGATACTTTGCATCATGTCAGTAAAATCTTGCTTGCAAAAGCTAATATAACACTTGTTATTCGACAATACTGAAAACCGTAAGAAAAGCCTCCATGTCTATCCAATTTGAACTGTAATCGTAGGCAGCAGGCAGCTTATTCTGTATAAAGATTACTAAGGGAGAAAATAAAAACTACACCTTGAAATTCCAATGAAAGAACAAGTGAAGGAAGATGAATTCTGATGCGTGTCCAATAGCTACCTGAGTCACATTATGTCAGAACAGATGCAATGACCCAATCAAAATGGAATTGTGTTTTGTTTCAAATGGAAAAAAGGTTGAATTCCATCTCACAGACAACTATAGAAAGATAATGTGGGTTTTTTTTCAGCTTCATTATTTAACAAAGGCTGACATGACGCATGACATGACAACCACTCGATCATTTTATTCAGCAGCATTGAAACTATTAATAGTGTCAAGGACTAATAAGAATTTAAGAAATGCAGTCCTGTGATTCCATTATTTTTAAAGCACTTTAGTTGACTCAAAATTTAAGTGTAATATCACAAGTGAAATCCACTCAAGTATTACTCAGTGTGAAGGAAAAATAGAATGTAGCTACATTGCTGGCTGAAATCTTTTGTCAATTTTTGTCAATTTTGGAGTGTTTCAAGTTTTCAAAGAAAGAAAGAAAGAAAGAAAGAAAGAAAGAAAGAAAGAAAGAAAGAAAGAAATGATAACTTTGTTTTTAATCATATGATTAAATACAAAACATTAAATGCAAAGCAATTCAAATCTGAATCTCCACAGCTGACAGATAAATTCACAGGGGTAAAAAGAAAATTTCAGAATGTTAAAAAAAAATGAAAAAACACCACACTTCACATTTGTACATTAGTGCAGCACTTTCATAAATGTACTTAAAATGTTTTCCAACACTTACAAGTATAGAAATTAACATTGTACTCATTGAAATACAGGTTTGTACAAAGTGAGTAATGCTCTCATAAAACTGTGTCAGACTCGACTGCCATAAGCTAATTTATTATTAACTGAAGCCTAATGATTCTATTTCAGCCATCAAAGTCATTACCATCAAGGATGAGAGGCTGGTTATGGTCCTCCTTTCTCTTCATGTCCTCTTTGCTGTCTCCTTCAGACTTTACACAACATCCTTCATCTGAGCATGTGCACTTTTGAGTGAGTTGCAAATCAGTCCTAACTGCCTCCCTGCAGTTCCTGCCACAGATGATTATCACTGAGATGATTAAAGCACAGAGTAATATGTCCCCCGAGGGGTCCATCTCCTCCATCATTGCCGCTGACCCACTCGTTAGCCGAATCGTGCCCAGTGGACGGAGGAAGGAGGAAGAATCCCTGTGAGCTTCCTGTGTTCACCCTTGCCAAAAGGGAATTGAGTCTCATGTGACATGCATAGGTGGTAGAGTCACCCAGTTACCGGAGGGGTGGTGGTTCGATTCCCGCCTCCACCTATAAGCATCAATGTATGTGTNCCCAGTTACCGGAGGGGTGGTGGTTCGATTCCCGCCTCCACCTATAAGCATCAATGTATGTGTTTGAGTGAAATATAGGTCCCCTGTCCTACTCAGGTTTGAGAGCATCATATAAAAACACTAAATAAATTAAATAGCCATGTGAACAGGTGTCTTGATGTCTTTTTTTTTTTTTTTTTTTTTTAGGGGTTTTATTACAAGACAGACCCCTCTAATGGACAATTTGACCACCTACCTTTTGAGGGAAAAAAGCATCTGAACCAAAAGTCATTTTACTTATTAACATTTACAACTGCAGTTTTGACGTATTATTTTAAACTGAGAAAGTTCTGACCCTTTATAATGTATTTTAAAACCTGGTAACCCAAAAGTTGTTCTTATTATTATTCATTACTGATACTGATATTTTTAACCCCATTTGTCTGCTTCACTTTTCATTAGCAGGAATTCTTAAACACAAACACACACATACACACACACAAACCTAGGCTTTATAAAAGAAAAAGAGTAGTTAAAGTAATTTTCTTCTGGATTTTATGTCCTCATACATCCTGCTTGCTTCCTCCTATTAGGGGACAATTCATTCCAATTTACAGTAAAAGATGCCACTGATCATGAGGACAGATTAAAATATGTTTCTAGTAATAGAAAGTCAAGAGACAAATGGAGAGAAAATGCAGAAAACAAGATGCTAAGTATGTGCAAGAATTTGTAAAAAAAAATATATATATATATTTTGTGTTTACACTGTATCTACTGTTTTATAAGTTTAAAGTAATATTTTTTTTTCTATAAAAAAAACATATAATGAGCCCTATGCCTTCCTTAGATTACAAAAAAAAAAAAAAANAAAAAAAAAAAAAAAAGTCAAATGACAAACTAAGAATAAGATGAACAGGCATTAACCTCACTGTATGGTCTCTTACTTTCTCAAATCTCATAGAAAATGATTCTAAGCTTCATGCTAACAAACTGTTAACATGATGCTTATGACTGTGACTTTTGGAGCGAATCACTCTAATGAACTGTCATTTTTTTATATTTCTGCAATGTAATCGCTGGATAATGGGCTCAGAGTGAAGGCGTGGGTGCTAATTTCACATTAATTAATGCTATTCAGGGAGAGCCCGGTGATTAATTACTGCTACACCAACACAACTGTGCTGCTTTCATTTTCAGTCCATTACGTTTCAGATGGTACTACACTACATTTATCTAATGTCAGTTTTACAGAAAGTCTTCAGTCAGAAAGCACTAACCTCTGCCAAGGCCCAACAATCCTCTGTTTTCTGTTTTTTCCCATTTTTGCCATTATAAAGCTTGACTTTTAGTATTATTATCAGATTTACCATGGAAATTTATTGTGAAGCAGCAATGCATCAGCCACTTTTGTAACTGTTGAAAATATGTCAAAACGGTTTCATATCACTGAACTGCATTGGTGATAGCTGCAAATTTCTATCCTTATTTGTTAATGTTTTAAGGCAAATTTGCATCCGTTGCAACAAGATTCAAGTCTGAGTATTTTTGATCAAGATTGATGCCTTAGTTTTGAGAAATATGCCCAGTCATGTATTATTAAAGAAATAAAGAAATGAGAAAATTGTTTCAGCCAGCTTGCTATGGCTCCTGGCCTGGTCGGGTTCCTAAAACTTCGTATCCAAACTACAAAGTCTTGTAAACTGACATTGTGAAGCTCCAGAATCTAAATCCTGCAGCATCTGCTGCTGAGCATCGGGATCAAAGCTCAGAGCTGTTCTCTCCAAAACAAGAGGAAAGAATCAGAAGGGATAAGAGTCTGTTTTCTATCCATGCACAGACATAATCACTGTCAGCTTTATCTTTAGGTGCAAACACCCCAACCAAAGATTGTGATTTACAGTCTTCCTACCACGCTACTCTGAATGTTTTATTTTATCAGCGATAGCAGCCCAATGTGTCTGTACACACATAACCACTAATCAGCTGATAAGAAAAAAACGATAAGGAAATGTGTGACGACTGTGATTTGATTCATCTGCTCATTGCCAGATGAGAGGGAAATCTGTCTTTCTTTGTAAATTAAAGAGGCTTTTAAGCTAACTCCCAAAAAAATGTGAAAGCCACTGTGTGATGCCATGATAGAAGCTGCCCGACGGGCTTGGGGTTTTGTTTTTTCCTTCTGATGTTTCAGTTAATTTCTATTTTGGATAGTAGGGAAATAACTTAAGAAATGAGTAACTGGACTGTTCCCACATAGAAACAGCTGCCAAAGATTTGTTACCTTTCAATTTCTGGCAGCTTTCTTCAGTTGTTATTAGCATGTTTGCTTCATTGATGCATACTCTTTTACTCCACATAGCTGGGAAGGTATGGCAATTATGTCATTGTTCCATGTTATGTAGCTATCATGGCATAATAAATTTCCACTCCTGCCCTGTTGCAATTTTATTGAAAAAAAAAAAAAACGAGATGTACACACACACATAGAAACAAAATCAGAAAAAGTCATAAAAAGTATAGCCATGCTTGCAGGTCCATGAGGCTGTAATGCTCATTACACAACAAAAAGAAAATGATTGAATGAATAAAAAATAGAAAGACAACTTTGCTCATTTTTATTCCCACTTTTGGTCTGGCCAAAAATGAGTGCTGGGATCAGAGAAAAGTTCAGCTTCTGTATGCTAAAAACAGGCAAAGAGGAACAATGTAGAGATCAGTCTACATCTGTATTCCACCCATCAATTTAATATTCAGCATTCACACAAAACATTCATGAGCAACTGACAACTGAGTGTAATAAAACAATCTGTTGACAGCAAAATTGATCCATTAAATTTCCCTGCTTTGTTTTGTTTGTCATTAAATAGTACAGCAGTTGTCCCATGGGTGCCTAGTATTCAATCAATGTTCAGGTATCCAAAAGGAAATTACACCTCAAAGTAAACTCATGCTGCCCAAACTTTAGTTGTTTGCTATTAAAAAAAACAAAACTGTCAGAAAAGAAAGGCAGATTTCATCGATATACCCCAAGTCTTCTATTCTCTAACTCAGCAACACAAGCAAACTCTTTATTTTACTTAGTTCACTCTCTTACTTATCATTCGTAGCAGCTTGTATCTCTTCCATTAGGTACTTTGTAGGATAAGAGAATGGAAGTCCCATTAATGAGGTTCATTTGAAAGAGCCTGGTCATTAAAACATTTCAGCTGCTGTTCTTTTCTGTCTAAAAAACCCACAAGAACTCACTTTGGAGAAAACTCAGAAAAAGGTAAGTTTATCAACAAGTTGATTTTAATAGTGTACCATAATGAACTAAAACCAGTGGCAGTCTCTGGAAGGTAGGAAAAAGAAATTTCAATTCACCTTTCCAGTAGTATGCTTTGGGAAATGATTGTCAGTAACATTACGTGTATAAAAATTGAATATATTAGGCTCAAACATGCAAAATGTCTGGTATGGTCCTTTAAGGCAAAAATGCAAGTCAGACGTCTACATGGACAGAATTAATAGGATTCTATGGTTCACTGAATATACACGAAAAGTTGTGTAATTTGAGTATTAGGAGAGTCTGCGAGGTGAGGAAATACATGTGGAAGTGGCTTAATCTGATTATACATTTACGTGCCTGAATAAATAGATTTACAATCGCATTACTCCAATTTATGTTGTTTCAAACTAATTATGGGGTTTAAATAATTATTATTTTAAATCTATTTATTGCCTTAATGCAAGCATAATTGAAGTTTAAAGTGTGTGTAAATGTACTGAGTGATCAATGAGTCTGACTCATTTGAATTTATGTACAATTCAACCTTGTACCCTTATCAACATTATACAAAGCCCAAACAATAAGTGTCATAAAATCATGGATGCAATCATGGTTTTTGATGCATGTCGACCCAAATGCAGATTAAACATTTCTAATTTTTTTTTTTTTTTTTTGTATTATTAAATTTTGGTGGAGGTACTGTGTGCTCTCTCAGTGTTGTAACTAATAAAACTCTCCTAAATATTAAGTATTATAAATATTGATGTACCACAGTTTCTTGATGGCAAAGGATCAAGGTCTGCAGCGAGTAATATGAGGCCTCACAGGAAAAGCTGAGCGCTGTTTAAGTGGATATATGTTCCTTTTAAACTGTCACTTCTTTGTGAAAGAAGAAGGTGAAGGCACAGTCATAAAGATGTGCATGCTTTAATATCATCGAATAGAAATACATTTGGTAAAGGTAGATAGTAAAATGCTGTTAATGCATTTGATCTTATTGCACTTCCCTTCTGAATTCTCACAGATGAATAAACAATAGAAAGCGTGAAGAGTGTGACAGGCAAAATTGTACATGACATGCACTTTTCTTGTCATGCCAAGAAAGCCTGCTGGAAATAATGACTGCAGGTTTGAAAAGTTGATAATGGTGATCTGAAAAGATGTCAAACCATTAAAGGGGCCATAAGGAGCAGCTTGATGGGCATAAATGTCACAGGTTTTAAGTTCAGTGTTTTTTTTTTGTTTTTGTTTTTGTTTGTTTTTTGTTTTTTTTGACTAAGCTACATGGGGGCTTTTAAGATATATTCTTCTTGTACATCCCCTTGTCAAAAATTATTCACATGAACAAATATAATACGTTTGCTGTTTGGCTGGATTGGTGGTTGTAATTTTTAAACTTCTCAATGTCTATTGTGAAAATTTTCAACTTAAAGAAACTTTAAAAAGCCAAGAGAGAAGAAAGAGACATTGCACAATCTTTTTTTTTTTTTTTNTTTTTTTTTTTTTTTTGGGTAGAAAATTTTAATCTGCATCTAGATGTTGAACTGCATCAAAACATGCATGTTGACAAACAATCATGCAATATAAGTGCCAGATTTCATCCACTGAGGTATGTGCAATAGCACATGAGCAATAATAATAATCTACACTTAAAACAAATTGTTAGTTGGCTCATGGCTTAAAGTTCCAGCAAGTTCTGCATCATAACCAACAGACAAACATGCTGGGTAATAAACGGCCATTTTGATGGAGGAATAAATAAACTCTCTTTTCTCCAGAGTATTAACATGGCTACTACAGATTGTTTCTGGAGTGTAATATCAAAGAAGACAGGTGCTGGAAACTGTTGTCTTTATTCTGCTGTCTCAAAATGGGCCACTGTTGGCCATACAAACAGAAGAAAGAACCAGGAAACCTCATTTAGTTCATTAGCTTAGCTCCACACCAGCAACAACAAGCACAGAGAACCAACACACACCCAGATGAGCTCCTCCCATCTCTATCTTACATCCAACCCCAGATCTCTCTCCCTATTCACAAAACCCAGGGTAGGAAACTCATTTGACTGACAGTTTTGTCACCCACTTAGCTGATGACAGGTTTACTGACTCTGTGTAAACACCATATAACAGAACATTGTATCTCATGACATATAAAGTACCGTATTCACCCTTCTGAATGAGTATTATTGAATGTAAATAATCTAGCATGGCAGGAACTCAAAGTGTTCATCCCAGTCCGTTACACTAAGAAATAGAGAAATAGAGATCGTTGAGCTTCTTGACCAAGTTGTTCTACTCAGACATTTTGTTGAGCATTTGTTGAACTGCTCACTCAGCATCTGTTCTTTGTAGGGACTTACACACAGAAAGCATTTAAACTCAACGCTGCGTTCTGTGTACCCACAACACCATCAACATGAACATACCACAGCTTCAACCAGCTGAATGAAAAAGGGAGAAGCTGAATTGCTCATTCACAACTTAGTGAATGTTGATACAATTTATACATACAGCCACATACACACACACACACACACACACACACACACACACACACATAAACACACACACATACCTGATCACGTGTAGCCTGCTTTTGTCCGATCCAAAAATCAATCGTTGAAGAGCTAAAAGTTGATTGTATATAGGTAGCTTTTGTTTGTCCGGGTAATTGGGTGGAAAAATCAATGCCTTTCCTTTCATTTCCAAGGTTCATACAAGTTTAATCCAAGAATGCAGACAATGGCCCAAATACATTTGTTTGTCTCTTTTGTGGATTCAGCACAGCGTTTAAAACCTAACCAAGCAGGTTTATAATTTTGCATCTTGTTTATACACAGAAAATTAGATGCTGAAGTCAAAGAAATTCAGGGTTTTTTTTTTTTTTTNTTTTTTTTTTTTGTTTGTTTTTTTGGGTTTTTTTTTGATGGATCGGTACAAATCAGAAAAGAAACTTCTTACATGAATCAATAAAAATGTGTGATAAGCACACTAAGTAAAAATACTGGGAGATTAAAGGTTTGTTTTATGGCTGGTAAGTGATAATTTTTCTTCTTGTAAAGTTTAGCTAATCAGAGTTGCATAAGTCACTTTTTTTAGTTCTGAATTTATGGAAGTCTTCACGGGAGATAATTGATCAGGCAATCAAAAGTGCTAAACATATACACACAGTATTCACTGCCAACACAGGAACTCAGGATTTTTATTCATTATTCAGTCATTTTTTCATATCAAAAGAAAATGATTGATTCATGCACTATATGCACTAGATTCTTAGAACTGTCTTAAGATAAATGATCTTGGTTTGCTACCTCTGCCAAGGAGTTTATGCTATCGCCTGTGTCAGTTGGTCGGTTTGTCTGCAGGATTTCTCAAAAATGTCTTAGCCAATACTGGTGAAACTTGATGGAAGGGTGAGGCAATAACCCAGGTAGGAACCCATTAAATTTAGGTGCAGATCAGATCCAGTGGCAGATTCAGGAATTTTTGTAAAATTGAGAGATTTTAGTCATTTTCTTTCTCTTTTTGCCAATATGTTATTATAACAAATCTTGTCCAGGCTTGTTTTCTTGGCAGAGAGATGTACTTTAATGAGTGCCTATTTGTCAGATATCAGACAGAAACAAGTGTAAAAATTGAATTGGATGATTGGTACATTAATAGCCTAAACCTATTTTTTTTTCTTCTTCTTCTTTTATCAGACCACAAAATGGCATTGGTTTGTTTAAAAATCAGATTAATCTTGAGTACTGAACGTGTTATTTTCTCTAAAACACGTGAAAAAACATCTGTCAGTACGATGAGATCATTTCAGCCTATTCTATCTCAAGTCCAAATCAACTTGTTTTAGGAATTTAGAAGAAATTAGCATCTGGAGACAAAATAGATTATGAGAGATCCCTGCACAAGAATCAAGAAATCACACTTCTGCTGTAAATAGCATTATTTATATGAATCTCAAAAGGCTTTAAACACTCTTTGTAGTTTTTTTCCTTGACATTTCATAGTTGTGGTAGGAAATTTTTTTCAGTGTGCTCTTCTTCACTTTGAAATCTTGTTTAACTGTAAGACAGATTCAACTGCCAAATCATGTTTTACACAACACGTCTTAAAATCTACATGGCAAAATATAGTTTATGAAAGGCATAAGGCATCAACACTAAATCGGGACTAAGAATGCACATCTGTGGAGAACACATAACCAAACCAAGTGTGAATGTGTCATAGCAACACACACTCATCTGCCAAACAGAAGAAAATGCTTCTTCTCGCTTTCAGTTGCACATTCTGTAAATGCTGTGAGCTGAGCTTTGAGGACACAAACTGACAAATCCCGTCTCTGTGCTTGTTGTCGCTTCAGGCCAGTGGAGGGATTTTCTTGGAGGAGTGTTGGGGACTCAGCCACAATGAATAGTGCGGGCGCTGGTGAGTCATGGCTGCGTGGAAGCAGCGATAGAGACGGAGAGCAGTTTTCTTCATGTCAGCTGTAATTCTAAAGCAGATGTGTAAGACCTAATCAACTGTGGCACTTCAACAACGCTGAAACAAGAACAAGACAAGCAGCTCATGTTTTCATCATAACCTCCACCAAGGAGGTTCTGATTTCAGGCCTGTTTGTTTGTTTGTCTGCTCCTCGGTTCGTTAGCCACTTTACATTTTGCTCATAACTCCTGAACCATGAAGCTTCAAAACTAAATTCTTTTTTCCTGGATTCCTTCACTTGCAGTCAGTCTATCAGAACAGACCGTGCCTATTTCTGCTACTGTAAAGTTTAACTTGTGTCACTGTTTTATTTCACCTCCATCACATTTGGTGCGCAACATATTTGGATAAACCTGGAAAAAGTGATCAATTTGTTTTTTTGATACCCCATACTGTTTTTCTGTAGTTTACTGCCGAATTCTGTAGATGTAACTTTTTCAGATAACATAGCTCTTGTATGCATGCTATGCTCCCTGCCATCCCGACTAGGGTTGCACAATTAATCAAATTAAAGGATCATACCAGTGTTTTTACACTTGAGCCAGATAAATACTATCTGCATATGCATTACTGCTATCCATTTTCAAAAAAATACTACCGGAGTACTGATACAATTCTACAATTGTTTATTCTACCTTCCAGGCAGCCATTGGTTTCAGTTCATTCTAGCATGCTATAAAATCAACCTTAGAGACTGCAAATTGCTTGAGATAAGTCAAACATGCCATTGTTATTTTTTTTTCAAAGATACTTAGTTTTCTTCTTTTTTTTTTTTTATGTATTTAGATGTAGATCCAGGAGCAACATAAACATTTTAAAAACATTTTCTGATATATCAACTTTAGAAGACATGCAGTATTATCTAATATCTTTTTTTTTAATTGGTCAAAAATGTATGTGAAGTCCTGCTATACAAAGACAATATGCATAAGAAGGACTCCGCCCCAATGGAGCGGAGTCCTTAAAGCCTATGGGCACAACATTCTGCCCTCCTGAATATGTGTGAAAATAATCAAGCATGAACAGGCTGTCTTGTCCACTCACGTGCATTGCTGATTCATAGACAGTCATGTTTTTTCATCTTCCAGGCTGAATGCTTGACAACAAGCACCAAAAGATAGACTGAGTTTTTACCATTTCATGACAAGAAGTAGAAAAGTGTCGGACAGATAATGCAAAGTGTGAAAGTGGAATATTTTTAGGTTTCGGAGCAGGTCCATTTCTGCTTCCTGGAGTGATACAAAGGGCAATATTTCTTTTCATGGTTTAGTTTTTGTCCATTTTGAGGACAAAATGCAGTTACACAGGGAAACTGTAAATTGGATTTTGGTTGAGGTCAAGTAAAGGCCCTCCATCTGTTTGTTTGCGATAGTGACACAAGAAACCATTGTAAAATTTGCAGTGTACTGTACAAACACTGCTAAACAACTAAACTCCCTATACAACAGCCTAATACATTCACTATAAACTTTTTTTTGCAAATGGAAAAGGTCAAAACATTCTCATTTAGTTGTCCATCCATTCAGGGTTTTGTGAGCCTTCATGACCCTCGGTGCTTGATTGTCTGGGTCAATAGTTACCAAAGACAGACTGGTCCCAGAAGAGGGCCCAGACTAAGACCCAATTTACACCTTGCATTTACATGTGATTGTATACTAATGCTGACAGAATGCACTGTGATTGGAATGCTGTTCGATCACACCATACACAGCCATGGTCTGGCTCCCATTATGATCGGATCTCTGTCAAACCTAACTAGGTGGAAAAATGCAATGCATAGAGCAGGGACATATTCATGAGATAACATCCAAGTTGATAATATCACCCCACCTTCTCGGCTCCTGCTTGCTCTCATTCATAAAGTTGTTTATGAAGAGTGGGAGTTATGACTTCCGAAAAAGGTTAACTACATCTGGAATACAGAGTGACAGCTCACATGTTAAAAGGTAGTTATTTTAGGAGGGAGGGGCAAGAATGGGCTTGAATAGCATAACAGCTCACCTACTGAGATCCAATCGCAATACAGTTAGCATCCAAATAATGAGAACACATGTTGATGCAAGGTCCAAATGCAAATCCTGTCATCAGATATCAGTATCCAGATAATGTATCTGGATACTGATATTTCATTTTAACGCAAGGGACCTAAGAGCAGTTTGAGAGCCTTTATGAGCAGCTGGTGATCGGGTTCGTCTGGACTAAACTAATTCGGACAAAACGGTCATGTGGACAAAACGGTTAGGTGCATAACAATTGGGCACATTGCCAGTAGGGTGGTAGGCGAAGGCGGATGCCTATTGGACCGACCCCTAGTGTTGGGGTATCAAATGTCACTTCTCATTTAATTGTGATAATTGGAATTCCTTAAAGGACCATACTGGCCATTTTGCATGTTTGAGCCAAATAGATTCAATTTTCATACACAAAATGTTACTGACAATCATTTCCCAAAGCATACTATTGGAACAAATTGTTTTCTCCCTATCTTCTAGACCGCCATTGGTTTCAGTTCATTCTGGTACACTATTAAAAGCAACTTGTTGATACTTGAAACGTTCTTGGGATAGNGGTTTCAGTTCATTCTGGTACACTATTAAAAGCAACTTGTTGATACTTGAAACGTTCTTGGGATAGATAATCCATCATCGCAAGCAAGACGTGTATTCAGGGGTTTTTTTAAGTTATGTAATTTTAGTATTTAAGTGCAATAAATAGCACGGAGTGATCTGAAAATGCTTCCTAGTGTTGCATTCAAGTGCTGTAATGAAGAACTGACAACAGGAAGCATTTACAGATCACTCTGTGTGTTGATTTTGTTGATTTTAATAGCTACCAGAATGAACTGAAACCAATGGCGTTCTGGAAGGTAGGAAAAATTTTTTTAGTTCACCGTTCCAGTAGTATGCTTTGGGAAACAATTGTCAGTAATGTTACTTGTATGAAAATTGAATATGTTAGGCTCAAACATGCAAAATGGATGGTATGATCTTTTAAATTGCAAGCTTTTGTACTTTGATAGCATCAGTCCAGCAGATGTGAGCAAAAGGACACAACCAGTGGATCAAACTTATCTGCTGTCTTCACACAGATAAAGCTGACTGACTGTCATGGCTGGCTTAAAATAAGCCTTTCCCAGAAGCTATCTACACTGCAAAAAAATCCCCTTCTAGATAAATACCTAATATTGTGTTATCTAGTAAAAATTCTTCTTATCAAAATTTAAATAAAAATCCTGCCAAAATTTCTATTACAATAAATATCAAGCCACAAGAAAATCTGACCTCAAAATTAGTTAAGAAAAAAAAATAAACCTGTTTACGTTCATATTGTATAACCAATGAAACTGTAGAAATGAAAATTAAAGCTACTTGAAATAAGGCTGCTGTAATTCAGTTCATGTTACGAGTTATATGTTAAAACAAGACTGCAAATTTTTGCTTGTGTGAATCTTGCCATTTCTGCAGACTGTAAACAACAAATGCAGCTTCTGCCATTTTGGAGGCACTGTTTATTTTTACAGGATGAGAGTGGAGGACTCAATCAAAAGTTACATGCAGGGATTGTGGAAATATGAGGGTCATGTGACAAACTCACCCCCAACCCATTTTTTCCTTCCATTCATGCATCCATGCCTTCATCCATCCATCCATCCATTGTTGGAGGCAGCCTGCTAAGCAAAGTAGCCAGGATATCCCCCTCTCTTCCACATCTTTCTGGGCATTCCAAGTAGTTCCTAGGCCAAACCCATCCAGCAAATTCTGGGTCTGCACCGTGGTCTACTCCTAGGATGTGATTCCAGGTACATCCTGGATGTGCCTGGAATATCTCCCCAGGGAGCTGAGCAGGAAGCAGCCTGATCCTCTGTCCAAATGGTTCCACTCTGAGTTCCCTTTGATATACCTGAGCTCCTCACCTTGTCCCTAATGGTGAGTCCTGGCACCCTATCAAACAAAGTCATGTTGGCCTCTTGTATCTGCAAGCTCGTTCTTTTGGTCATTACCCAAGTTCATGACCAAACGTGAGGGAACATAGAATAGATCAAGCAATAAATTGAAAGCTTTGCCTTAAAACTCAGCGCTAGCTTTAGCACCAATGCAATACAACACCCACATCACTGCAGATGCTGCACCAGACTGCCTGTCGATCTGACTTTGCATCCTACCCACAAGACTCTGAGATACTTGAACTCCTTCATTTAATTTGAGGCAGCAGCTTGCTCCCCACCTGGATGGGTCAATCCACCATTTTCCATCACAGTGTCATGGCCTCAGATTTGGAGGTGCTGACCCTCATCCCAGCCATTTCACACTCTGCTGCAAACGGCTCCATGAACAAATAATAACAAAACAGTACTGACAGTGTCAACAATGCTTGCTGTGTTTTGCACACATCATAGCTGCATTTTGTTGCATCTCCTCTCAGATTATGCTGCTCACATTCAGCAGGTGAATGAGAGGACTATACTCTGATTTTTGTCTATACTGAGATTAAAGGCTGAATATACATGGCTCTTGGCTTAATTGGCTTACAGTGGAAATACACCAGGAAATGCATGTGCAGAATGCCTATGCTAATTGCAAACCAATGGAGCATTTATACTTAAAATCACATAATCTCGGTCTATTTCTTAAAATACTCCATCACTGACTTATGAGTTCACTTACTTATTTCACTGACTTACTGCCTTAATAGGATTTGACTCAGAGTTTAAATGTGCATGTAAACGTACTGACTGCTACAAAAATAGTCTCCATCTCCAAGTCATTTAGTCCAAGTTGTCAGACCTAAACATCTTTTTAAATTCTAGACAAACCTGTAGAGATTGTTTGCAGTGTAAACACCATCCTCATCATATTACTCTGGCAGCCATGAAATGTTTGGTCAGGCATCAATCTTTCTTTCTCTTTAATGCAGAAATAGAGGTTGTGGCTTCTGACGTAATATGCAGCCTGTCTGCACTGCTAAGATGGAAGTCTAGCCTGATTTCAAGGTAGACTGCCTGGCTAAATTTAGGAGCTGTAATTCATTCATCACCCAGTTAGTGAATGCACCAGAGATGCCCATTCTTCTTCCTAGGTGTTAAATCTGTCCTTCAGGGTCTTCGCCCATGACTTTGAAACAGTCTGCTGAACAAGGTTTCCTCAACAAATCTGCCCCCACCCTGCCTGTACTCTATTGCACACAGTTCTGCCATCAGATTCAATCTGTCCTGATTAAATGCTGTCAATGCAACAATGAGAATTCAAGAGAGTCTTAAGATCTAGTTTTAAGATAATTAAGTTTTTTTTTGTTTGTTTTTTTTTACTCAAGGAGAATAATTGTACTCTAAATTGCCCGTAGGTGTGAATGAGAGCGTGAATGTGTTTGTCTGTCTCTGTGTCAGCCCTGTGATAGACTGGTGATCTGTCCAGGGTGTACCCCGCCTCTCGCCCTATGACCGCTGGGATAGGCTCCAGCCCCCCGTGACCCTCAACAGGACAAACGGGTTTAGAAAATGGATGGATGGAATAATTGTATCAAACACTATATGCTCTATCATTACATTCTTTTCAAGATAATTTATCTCAGAAAGACATTCAGCCTATTTTTGAGGTATCTGACAAGAAACAAGTGTGAAAAGTGGATTAAAGGGCTGAAAAATTTACATCTCAAACAAAAATGATAAGAAAACAAGACGGCTTTACTTATTTAAAGAATCGGACCATTGTTATTGTTTTTTGGAATTTTCAAGAACCAAGTGGAAAACAAGGCACTATAAGTCTTAGTGCTACTCTAGAGTCAAGATAACAACTGCTCATAGAATTTTATTCCACACCTGATTGTGTTTTAAATTAAGACCTTCACTTAACTAACAACAAAGTTATTAGTTAGTTATGTCATATAGTGATTTGTTGTGCTTACATTTTTATGTTAGCTTCATTTAGTCTATGTCAGTTTTGACCCCAGTTTCAGATTTTTTTTTTTTTTTTTTTTTTTTTTTTAATTGATACATTAAAAAATATACTAGATTTACAGAATCTTTAGCTTGTTTCTAATGGGGGACTTTTGCCTGCTCAGTGTCTGTTAAATTGCCTTTTTTGCTCATTATAATAATAGCATTGCAGATATTTTCCCATTTAGTTTGCAGAATTTGCAGCCAAGCAGCAGTTTCTGCAGGGAGTTTATGTGTGATGATGCCAATTTGTAAAGACCAAACGCAGCACACAGGGTCAATGCTGGGTATTGATCTGAGATGAGATGGAGAGGGATCTTATTGCCAGTGTAAATCAACAGTTGCAAAGCAAGGCCAAAGCTCCTTGCAATGACCTTTCACTAAGTACATCACTGTCATATGATAAATATTAACTGTACTACAAATATCCCCATCTTAACAAGTAATTTGGGGGAAAAAATTAATTTAAAAAAATCACAATAACTACACAGCATCATGCTAAATAAGCATAGTGATAACTGCATATCATTCTTAAAGCTTCTCTTACATTAAACAGCACACCAGTCTCCCATTACTGGTTCATTTTTATAAGAGTATTACAGACTCTTAATGAGCTGCTCCATATTTAAGAGCCACGCTTCATACTGCTTCAACTGGTGTCAAAGTGAAATTCACACATTAAATTGGCAAAAGAAACCTATAAATTCTCTGCTTTAGAGCTCCGTATTTTAAAAGATTGATGCTAAGGTAAGAGAAATAAGAGATCCGGACATAAGTAGGGCCAGACAGCGAGAGAGAGAGAGAGAGAGAGAGAGAGAGAGAGAGAGAGAGATATTTCAAAATTTTCAGTGAGGATGTTATCAAAATTGCATCTGAATATTCCACCAGAGCCGCCTTAGTTATCAACCAGTAAACGATGTACAAGACTATGGAATAAAGACATTCTTTGAGGAAAAAAAATCCCAATTATTACAGAGATGTCGATTAGCACAGGATTAATATTATCACATGACCTCTGTGTTGCCTGAAATAAAAAAGGTCATTTGTAGTGGAATTTTTACTTTACAAACTGCAGACAAGACAGATTTACACTGGATTAAGATCACAGACAACCTCTGCAATTATTATAAATCACAAAGTCCCAAGGTAATATAGTCCCATGCAAACAGGATTTAAAATGGATTGTTAATCTAGAAAATGATTAATGTAGAGTGTAAATTGACAAACTAGAAAATTCCTGAAATATGATCTGTATTATAATCCTGAGGGCAGCATGGTCCTCAGCAGCACAAGGAGATGCAACTGGAGCTAAAATACAGAACAAAACCTCAAAAGATCAGGAGCTGGATGACAAGCATTGCCACAGTTGGTAAGGAAAGTTTTTCTATCTTTCAACAGCCTCAATATGTGTGATATGTGCAATACATGACATCCAGCGACAATCATTCAGACTTGATTTGTAAATTTTAGTGAAATAATAAAGACTAAACAGAGAATTTTAGCAGTGTGCATTAAAATATAAACAGAGGTGTACCACTGTGAAATAAATTTTGGGTCAGATTGAAGAATGTGGGCAGTCAGAGTGTGGGGTGAGTGTGACAGCCCTGGGTCACAAATGAAGGCAGGTGGGGACCATTCAAGCAGGAATCATTAAAGGCCGACTATCTGTCATAAATTCCATTTCTCCATCCTTTGCTTTGTCCATCCATCAATGCAAGGGCTAAACAGGGGTGAGTAAAAGAGGAGAAGTACAAAGAAATGACATGTTCAGCTTTCTGCTTGTGAGGTTCCATTTGTGCCAGAAAAAAAAAAGTGTTGATGTATTTTGAATTTTATAGCATATATTTTCCATTTTTATTGCTGTTATATGTTTTCTTATTAATTGACATTTGTCACTGGTTCTAGCTGAATTTAAGCTTTTATATTGAAGTTTACACTGTCAATAAAAATTTGAGAATCATTCCAAATTTGATGTGCAAGTGAAATGGGAAATATAACGTATAAAACGTGCAGCTGGCAAGAACAAAGTCTTGCAACAACAACAACAGTAGACAAAGTCAGAAATGATGGACAATTAATATTTAAATTTAAATGGAACTTCATATGCATTCAGTTTGGAAATATTACATAAATACTTGAGAGTTTTCTGGCTTTGAACAAACTGAATCATTGTAGCACTGAATCATGTAGCATTTTTTTCAGTGTGGGTCATAACATTCCTCAGGCAAACATTCATTTGTATGCTGATGACACTATTTTATACAGTATATTGTTGTGCATCCACTCTCTTTTCTGCTTTTGAGTATTTGCAACCTGCTTTTAATACCATCCAGTCTCAACTTTACCAACTAAAACTAGTTTTAAAGCAGATAAAACTAAACTCATGACTTTTACCCTTGCTAGGCAGAGTTCGCAACCTGGTGGTATTTTAGCTGCTCAATGGAAGGAAATTGAGCTTCTAACTCATTATAAATATCTGGGGATTTTAATTGATGATTGTCTTTCTTTTAAAGCACATATTGAGAAGCTTGTAAAGAAGCTATGGCTGAAATTAAGATTTTATTTAAAAAATAAGCAGTGCTTTTCCTTTGCAGCCAGAAAGAGGCTGCAACATTTTTAGCCTCTCTTGATTATGGGGATCTCCTCTATATGAACGCTCCCTCACATTGCCTTCACCTTCATGATCTGACATATCATTCTGCGTTTTATTACTCATTTTAAAGTTCTTACACATCATTGTATTTTATATCAGAGGGAAAACTGGCCCTCATTGCAGATTCAGGCACTGGTACCTTTTTATTTATAAATGTCTTCTTGGTATATTGTCAACTTATCTTTGTTGCTATCTACAAGGAAATGTCAAGGTCCTCGTTGCCTGAGGTCAGATGATTGTTTACAGTTGATTATACTCAAAACCCGTACTGAGACTGGTAAGAGATATTTTATAGCGTCTGCCGAACTACATGGAATTGTCTCCAAAAGGACTCTAAAAATGAAGCCTCTTATTTAACTGTTAGTTTTGAATTATTTGTAAGAGATATATTGGCTCGGTCTATCATGTCTTGCTCCTGCTTTTTCTTAGTATGTTATTACGAAATCTCCTTTGACTTGACTTTTATTTGTGTGTTTTTGTGCTTTACATGTCCTTTTATCATACATGTAATTTCATCTTGTCAGAGTGTTGTGTTATATTGTTCTGTTGTTTGTGCAACTTTTTGTATACTGCTGTCTTGTCCACGTCTCCCTCGCAAAATAGATTCTGAATCTCAAGTGGACCTCCTGGTTCAATTTAAAATAATAATAATAATAATAATAATAATAATAATAATAATAATAATAATAATAATAGTAATAGTAATAACATACTATATGGACTTACAGAATTATTTAATTTCATCTACAAGTAATGTATTTGACTTTTTGAAGGTCAGCAAGTGGCTTTGGCTCACGAAAGGTGAGTGTTTGGGGAAAAGATCAGTAGAAATTGAGGTTATAGTCATAGAATAGATAAGTATGGATTGTTTCCTGGTTTCCTTCATTATACATTATGTTTTATCCTGTTTGTTAGCCAAACTAGCTTCAGCAGTAACAGAGGAGGGTTGACAGTTGGCCAAATGTTACTGTCCTTGATTTATCATTTGTATGTTCATCGTGTTTCATTGTCATCCAGCTTAGATTTGTGTCGGCTTCTCAACAGTTTGTGCAGCTAACATACTGTAGGGTAGTGTTATTTCTAACTACCTAGCAAGATTACATCACCTCCAGGCTTCTATCCAACCTTTAGTACTTACCACTATATGCATGTTTACATATATTTTGTTTGTTTTTTCAAGTATCAATATGTTTTAGTAGTACAATGTGTTCAGCTATAAAAGTATTTGTTTTGAAGAAGTACTGTTTTCAGAGTTCATATGTTGGGTGAACACTTCTGCTATGCCTAGCTTAGGAGATTTTCATAATTTCAGATTTCAGATAAGTAGAGGAATGAAGGACATAGAGGGGGAAGAAAGAAGGAAACGTGGAGTAGATGAGTTTTGATGAAATTATGTCAATGGGTGGGACTTGGGTCAAGGAATAATTCATTATAGATTTTGAGGCAGATGCAGAATTAAATTCAGTTTCTTTAATGACATAGCCACTCAACCACAAAAATATGTGCAAACAAGTTATTTGCTTTGCCATCATGCAGAATGTGTCTAAGTCAAATGTCAGTCTGCTGAATCTTTACAGCCTCCAGAGCGCCAGCGATCCAGATTTGTGTATAGATTGTTAAAGTCTCAATTCAATATAACAGCTCATTAAAACAAACAAACAAAAAAAACAAAAATAGCTCCAAATTTACACATTGCGCAAACACAACAGATCCTTTCCTTCAAAGCAGTCTTGAAGTGCAAATAATGGTACCAATCCTGGATGAATGATATTCATGTTATCCTCTTATGAAAATATCAAAACTTTATTATTATAAAAGTAGAAAAACTTGGAAATTCACAAGTTTAGTCCATTGTTTATGTTCCACTATCTTCTTTTGTTCAGATAATGACACAAACATAGGAAAAAATTTCAGAAATTAAATTCATTCTCACTAAAGCTGGGCAGATTGTTTTTTTCTACAACATGTCAGTTACAAATAAAATAAAATAAAATATTCCCATCTTTTTCAGGGCAGTATCACCTTTTCTACAGCCCAGAAGTTAACAACTAGTGCTTCCAACCCTGAGAGCCAGTGGATTCTGTTTATGTTTCTTTGTTCTGATAAAGACAAGCTGCAAAAAGCTAGCAAACATCAGTCACTTGGGGTTTTTAGCCAATTTGGTGCCATTTCCAGCGAGACATTTCATGTCAGCGTTTCTTGTCCTGGAGGCAGATAGACGTGAGGAAAAGTGATAGGAGCATTTTCTCTGAATTTCTGTCACTGCTGTGTGAAATAAATAACTACTTACAATGGCTTCTGTGATATAAAAGTGTCACATAAATGAATAAAAGGAGTAAAAATGGGTTATTAAAAGAGAAATGTTTTGGGACGTTGATGACAGCACAACTAAAAACTCAGCTCCCACAAATTATATGCCAGAGTCTGAAACTTCTCACGAACATTTTTCTTCCACTTTTCAGCAGATGCGGTGTAGGTTGTGGGGTTTTTTTTAACCTCACACTAAATGAGCATTTTCTGAAACTTATTTTCTGTCGGATAAGCCCTCTTACGTGCATTTTGCCCTTACAGCTCATTGCTGATAAGCTTTTTCATTTGAGTATAGAAAAATAGGCTAACATTTCAAACATATATTGTATGTGGGTTTTAACGTGAGGAGTATATGATAAAAACAATCAAAATGTTCATTTTGGCATTCTAATAACATGAATTTTCAGTTTTAATATAAACCATCATATCTACTCAGTTTCAAAATATATTTTGCTCGATATTGAAAGCTACATCGATATAAACATTACAGTTCCAAGCAGTGTGCAATTTGACAACCAGGCTCCTCCTACACTTTAGTTATGAAGGGAAAAAAGGTGACTAAGAATTCATATTTAGAGTTAGACCTGAAACTATACCCATTTATTTACATCATAAAATCATCACAAAATTTAAGAAATTCACCAAAATTTCAATTAAATTTACTACAAGTCATTTACCAGCGATTAAGTAAAACTACAACTAAATAAGCAAATTTTGAGCCTGTAAAAGATTGAAATTTGGTTCATAAAACTAATTTATATAAGAATAAAAATGTATAGTTTTGTGGTTCAAAATTTCAGAAGATTTTGTTCACTATGAAAACAGTTCTAGCTTGACTAACACAAATTACTTTCAACCTTTGTTTGCTTTGACAAACTTTTGGTACACTATCACCTCACACTCTGCATCATTTTCAAAATTGTAGTGCAGCGTGTCTGAAATTAAACTCCAAAACAAGAGGACATTATTGTCACTGGACAAGAGGAGGACTGTATCATTTGTGGGGGCTTGCATGTTTCTTGATTGTCTTGCCTCTGTGTTGTAGAATAGCTGAAAGGAAGCAAAGGAGCAGGAGGAGGAAAAGGAGGGAAGGAAGGAAATGCACTGCAGTGCAAGCAGTATGCCAGGGGATAAATGATGAGCCCTGCTGATTCCAGGTGCTGATCAGAGGCTTCAGCTCAGCATCAGCTGCTACATGAGCAAATCAATGATCCTTTCAGAGGCTCAAGTAATGAAGCTTCAGGTGATACTTCACCACCTAAAGCCTGTCAAAGTCTTCCTTGAAAATCCTCCGTAAGCCTGTTTGTGTTATAACTGACAGCGTCAAAACCAGCATTAACTTGGGTGAGCTGAGGATTTGATTCTGTCATGTATTACACATTTTCAACTTCCACAATTCTTCTCCTGTCTCTCCCCCTCTGCACGCTTACAGATAAAGTGACGAAACACTGGGAAATGTCAATAAGCCAGTTTGTGTTGTTATATATTTTAACTTACATATTTATTTCATTGAATCTTTTAGTTTTCTTTTGGTGACGGTATGCCTTCACACCCGTAAACCGTATTCTACAATGGGGCTAAACCATTATCTTGATGGGTGTCAGTGTATCTGCCGTTTTGGGAATAAGTGCTGCTAACGGTTCCTGCAACAGTTAGAACTGAAGAAGCCCTTCAGATAAACGGCGAAACATCTTCAAGCTACTTTTTCCAGTCCAGCCAATCTTCAACCTTCTAGACATCTTGCTGCCTGGATGACTGAGATGAGCCTCACAGACAGATAGACAGGTTAGTGGCATGATAAACAGAATGTGCCACCATTATAGTACTTTCACTACCTTTTCTCATTAATGACTGAGTTGATTGCCTTAAAGATTGTCTATCAATATGTGTAATTTGATGCAGGTCTGGATCCAGATGCAGATGAATGATTTATAAACACATAATATTATAAAAACAACAATTTTAGGGGACTGTGTAATGTAGTGCATAACCACAGCAAATATTGTACTTGTTATCTGGTTGGCAGGTATCCATTGATATTAGAATATCTAAAACATTGCTATGAACACATGAACACAGCATGCCTTTCTTTTCTTTGGTAAATCGCCATATAACAAGAATACTGTATATACTGTAGTTTTCTGATTTGGAAAATTCTATGGAGCGAATATTCTTCTCCAACTGATCTGTAATTTTCATATATTAGCACAACTTGTTGTTTTATTATTACTTATTTTATTGTTCAGGACAGCTCAGCTTCAACCATAAGGAAATATCTCCACATCTAATTAACAGCAGATTCATAGGTACCTTATTATAAATTACATTTCCTCGATTAATCATGTGTGTAATGGGCTGTTTATAAGGAACCAAAACAGACATGTATGCTTAACACCCAAACACTATAAATAAGGTGTCAAGCCTTGGAAATTGTTAATGAAACACATCAGACACTCCACTATCCACAGGTGCCACCACCTGTTTTGCAAACTGTATGATTTTAATAGTGACTTGTTTAGCAGAGCATGCTGTATTCAGTGGAGTTAAATCTGTGCTTATTTTATATAACTGGTCTACCTCACAATCATAAATGCAGCACATGGGTTAATTCACCCTGGACTCACTATGAATACAAATCATATTATAGATAGCCTGAGGATAGTGATGTTAATGGCTGCTGATTACATTATTATGTAGGAACAGTCGCTGCAATATACAGCAAAACACTATATCATCATTACTGCAGTATGTTCAGCAGGTTCATAACACAGGCAGGTTTAAGTGGATGTAAACTGTGTGTGGTAGGAGGGCAAGAGAAATCATTGTTGACATATGTTTAGTAATAAGCCTCTGTTGCAGTTAAAAGTCAAACCGGTTAATAACTCCAACAAAAAAGAAAAAGAAGCCTTAGCCTCTAAACAAATCATTAAATGTAGACTTATGTACCTGGCATGTGATGGTAAAAAAATAAGTAAATTAAGAGCAGGAAGTGTATCAAACACAGGCTTTTATATGCAGGGATGTTTTAAATGAAAGATGCCGTAGCTATCACTGAGGACTGATTTGTACCTCAAACATGTTTCAAGCATATGTCAAGGCTTTGGCACAAGATCTAGTGATGTAGAGTTGATCCATTGTTCTGTAGAAGAGTTTGAAGAAAGGAAGCAGCCGTGCACTTAGGAAAACAGGGTGAAAATGACAAAGCAGAAATACATTACATGAGCACCTCCTCAGAGAAAACCAGTGTGTGAATAGTTTGAGAGCTGCAACTTGAAAGGCTCAACACACAGCATATACTGTACTTCATGAAGGTCTTCTCTGGATGATGGCAACAAAGGTGATGACTGATAATGTAGGTTCAAACCTGTGATAAAAATCAAGCGTACAAAAATTAATCATTTTCCTTCCAACTATGTGTTATATGTGAGTTATCTCAGGTGTGATGCATGCAGTGAGTTTATGACATTTGAGTTCTTGATATAATTTGGATGATATGATTTGTTTCTGCACAATTCCTTTGTAATGTGGGGCTACAGGAGTGGGACTCAAAACAGGAAATAAAATAGACTTTAGGCTTTCAATCAAATTCAAGCTAGCAGATAAAAATGTGCTAACAAATCCAAAGGGTGACACACTGGTATATTAAGGTAGGCAAGAGTCATAAAGGCAGAAAGGCAGGAAAACAGAACATCAGGTGCATCAATAAAGCTGATCACAACTAGGACAATCTGGCAGAGAAAAAAGTAATGTCTATATTTGAGCTTGCTGTCAGAAAAAGTCACCAATCATGAGAGAATCATGATTAACTTTTTGGTCTTTGATCCAAATGGATGGTCCCTGCAGTATGTGATGCCCACCAATGGACAATTAGACTTATTGTGATCAAAGACAGCATAAAGGGTGAGTGTGTGTTTCACTTTGTGATGGACAACAAGTTGATGTTGCATTTCTGCTTGCACAGTGCTTTTTCTGCTTGTTGAAGCACTATGACTTACTAGATACAGTATTTGCTACACAATCGTACGACATGCAGCAAACCTGATACCATACAGTCTGACACAGGCAGTCATTTTGCACAGTGCGACATGCAGTGAACTTAAAAGATTCTGGTTATTGCACAATTTGCAGACAAAAGCGGAAGTGGGGAAACTGATGGGTGACAGCTGGAGAACAACAACCTGATGACATCCTCTAACATCCATACTACCTACATTAGGTTGTAAATTGTAATATGCAATCATACATGCATGCAGGCTACCAGATCTAAACTGTAGTCATTCACTAAACTGATACCAAAGTATGATACTGCTGTACCTTCATCTTTTTGTAAAGTATTTATGTTCCAACCCTATTTCCTAAGATTAAGTAATCAACATAATCCATCATAAAATATTGATGGCGTAAATGTAACTTAATTCACATATTTATAAAAAGGATAAAAGCCATTTTAGACATGATTCTAGTAAGTGCTATGAAACTGTAATTTAGTGATTTAGTGATAGTGATTTAGCGATATTTTTAACTGCATGTGTGAACTCAGACACCTTTGTGTTTGTGTACAGATACACACTGAAGCTCACACAGACCCAGATGCATTTTAAACAGCGAAAGCTGAGAAAACACTTCTCCCTCCAAAATGCTACATACTTTGCAGATTCAGTTTTTAACCTTCAACATGAGATAAGCATATAAAACATTGCTAATATCTTTCTTTTCATTTCTTCTGTCTATAGCTTTCCATCCCATCCATATCCTCTTTACTTCCCCTTTGTCCTTATTATTTCCCTTTCTCATTTTTCTTGCTTCTTTTCCTCCTTTTTTTCATTTTCATCTTCAACTATGAAAGCATGAAATCTGGAAAGCTGCAGGTACAAGGTTATCAACTAATAGCAAAAACTAAACTCTTGTTCTTCACTATGAGTAGTTTTTGGATACTTGAGTACATTTGACTAATACTTCTTTACTTTTACTTAAGTTAATTTTAAAGGGAGGATTTTTATTGTAAAGTAGCATTTGCCCATTACCTACGAGTACAAGTACCTTACTTGTACCTACGAGTACAAGTAAGTAAATGACTTGAGCATTTCTTGTACTACTGAAACACATGCATGCATAATGTTCTGCATATATTATTATCCAGATTTTAATGTGATTTTATGTGCACACAGAGAGAAGTATCTTAAAGTCAAATGTGGCAATCAATGCATATGGTAATTTTACTGAAATTACAAGTTACACAGCCAGAACAAATAATGAAAAGGACAATTATGACTTCTGTGTTGACTTAAAATGCAGCCTGGGGGAGAGAATACATTAGGAATATATTATGTGATAAATCAGAATGTAGAATTCACCTCTGAGTGTCTGTGAACATGTTCCTTCTCATCCACTGATTCTATGCACATTTGTATTGAGATCAAACACCGAAACCTGCCTGAGCACCAACTTATAATGGACTTCTTCTTCATTTTAAGTGCCAAACTGTCTGAAAATCCTCTTCAACAGTGAACACCAATAGACTGATCACTTTATGCAGTAAAGCAATGCAGTAAAGCAAAAAAAACAAAACAAACAAAAAAAAAAAACATAATGGGCACAGCATTTTTCTTAAAAAGCTTTTCCATTTCATAGGCTTTTGCACAAAAAAATTCCTTTGATGAACAGAAACTGATGCATTTTACCTTTCCAACTGCAGCAGCAGCTATTTGTTTGGAATCATAAATGAAGCTATGAAGGTTAGGTGATTAGATATTAACTAATAATAATAATATAGAATACTGTATATAATAATATATAATAACTAATATTAACTAATACCAGGACAGGCCTCATGCAGAAATTTTGGAAGAAGGGAGAAGATTTCATATAACTGTCAATTAATGCAGCTAGAATAACTTAATAGTACAATGCAGGTCTTTGCTGTCCTGCATTACAAAGACTTAATATACCTACATAACATTTGATATGCAAAATGTTCATTGTCAATGTTTTTCAGCTTTGCTTTCCTACATTATCCACTTACAACTAAAGCATGATTAATTGCTCAGGTCAGGTTAGGCAGCTAAAACCACTTGGAGAGCTTAGACAATAATGTGGTAAATTATGTTTAATGTGGTCATTTTTTTAATAACTGAAAATTTTAGAATTTTATATTACAAATTACTTTACCTTGAATAAATATGCGTTTTAAAGCTTAATAGAAAGGTTAGATCCATCTGAAGCATAGCATCCACTATATTTCAGTCACAGAGAATAAAAAACAAGAAACAACAAAACTGGTATTAAAATCTTGATACCTTATTGTTTGCCTGTCTGATCTGACATTTGATTTCATCCTATTTTCAAAATCTGAGTTTTTCATAACAATGCTAAAACTTCTTCCCTTTTTTAAACAGTATGAATATTTCTAGGCGAGCCACACTTAATGCAGCGCAACTGGTCTTGGTCTTGATTTGCAGCCCTCCTGTTACTGCTGAACTCTTCCTGTCTAGCAGCATTTCAGGCTTTGAATTATTACAGCCTCTGTATGCCTCCTCTCAGCAGGTTCAGGGTGCAGTGGGACTTGTTGCCACTCAGACCTCAGCATTAGGACTGTTCAGCCAGTATGAGCGTATTCAGAAAACCTCTGAATACAGTCAATTATATTTATTGGCCAAAAAGAAAGAATTGCTACATTAAGAACTCCTGAGGTTGAGAGTCCAAGTCCAAAATTGTAGAAATACTGAGGCAGTCTCACTGGTGGACTTGGCCTCCTGTCCTCAGTATTTCTAAACTCTTCTCCAGACAAAAATTCTCCTGCAGAAAGAAATTATTGACATTTTCATGGATACATTTCTCATATTAAATCAATATTTTCTGTGAATGTTATTCATTTATCTTGCCATATAACCCCTATTTAAAAAAAAAAGTCTTTGTGTCAATTTTTTTTTTTTTTTTTTTTTTTTTTTTTTTTGTTTAAATGCTGATTTTCTAAGCTGCTTAAAAGTGTCTCCTGACAAGATTCGGTCATTTCTTGATTTTTACTGCAAATGACTGCAACTTTTGCAAGAAATCTTTGAATCCCAGCGATATCAGAAATAATGTTTTAATCAACATCACCAGATCAAAAACTAGAGTGATTCAGGATTGTCCCAAACTGACAGGCTTTTAACTAGGACCTAAGAGACAAGATCACACTATCTTAGCTTCCCCACAATGGCTGCCCAGATCAGTTAGAATTGAGTTGAAGATTTCACTGATGCTTTTAAAACACTTCGGTCTGGAAACCTTATTACAGTGTAAAGCTTTAAATCCCATATGAACAGGTGACTAGCCTCAGATCCTAAGGGGCTTAGGTCTGTAACGGAGCTGAAGACTTTGGGAGATCAACCTTTGTTGTAACTTCAGCCCTGTTTGGATTAAAAATTGCACATTTAAAATATATTTTGGAATTTTTATTGTGGCTTGTTGTGATTTTTTTTTACACTTTTTTTTTTTAAATTAAACTGAGTCTTGTGTTTATTTGCATTTCATTCTGTGTACTCAGTGCTCACTGTGAATCACTTTATAGCTTTGCCTTTGAAAAGTGCATCATGAATAAAGAATAAATTATCATAAAGGCTCTTAAACAGAGCATCAGATTTCACCCACTCCTGATGACAGACCCACAATAAAGTCAAGCTGTGACTGCAGTGCACTCGGATTAATTGAACACATTTTTGGAGGACAAAATGGAATCTCTGTCTCTTCTCTGATGGATTTGTCTTTGTGATTGATCAGCTTGTAAGCAAGAAAAAAAACCTTGTTCACCAAACAAAAAAAAAAGTGACATTATCTTGTTGATGTTTGACATTTTCAATAAGTATTTTAAGAGTGTTGCAGTGGTTTACTGTATAGTGGATTCTTCCTTTGAAGCGCTCCATACATAATGCAGTTTGTTGTGTTCCTCCCTGGCGCAGCAGACAGAATGATGGGTAGAGAGACATTGCTGATGTTTCATGCCATAAACACAAGGTGCTTTCACTGCATACAAATAGCATCATTTCATAGCAATATTACACAGCAGTGTCATTTAACATCACCTCTGTCATTCAGCCTCCACAGAGAGCCTCTGGCCAGAATACTCAGTGCCATTGCGATGTGTTCTACAGCCTGGTCTCGTGGTTAAGGTGGATATTTTTGTTCTTGCTTGGCCTTAATTTATTTTTATAGTTAATGATTTCAGTTTAATTGTAAAGATAACTAAAGATAACTTTTATTTTATCCTACAAAAATGCTCCATGTAGCTGTATGTTGGACCGGTTAAATTAAGTAACTTTGACAAAAAGAACTAAAAAGACTGGTGCTGTGATGGATTACTTATCTCAAGCATGTTTCAAGTCTTTACAAATTGATTTTTATAGTGTGCTGGAATGAACTGAAACCAGTGGCTTCCTGTAAGGTATAGGGAAAAACAAACCACTCAAATGTTTTGAAAAGTGGTTGGCAGTAATGTATTATTGGGCTCAAACATGCAAAATCATTGGTTTGCTCCTTTAAATGTCCACCATTTAAAGAGCTACAGTTTAGTACCTCTGATTTTGTTCAACCAAGTATTAAAATATTAACAAAAGTATAACCATTAATAATACAGTAGTAAAATAATTGAAAGGAAAAATAAATTCTTATCATTAAACAAATATTTTTCTCAATCAGCCTGGTGGTGTCTGATCATAGTTTTGGAGACTTTCTGATCCCAAGACCCAACTAACATCTGCAATTCTCCAGCTGTGATCCTTGGAGATTATTTGGCCACTCGAACCATCATCCTCACTGTGAGTGGAGTCAATATAAACACGTCCTCTTCCTGGCCGGTTGAGGAAAATATTAGTTTCATGGTAAGAATTTCTTTTGACTTTTAATTATTTTAATTAAAAGTTATATTTTTGTGAATATTTTGAATGAAAGATGAGAAGAGGATAAACATAAGGATGTTTTTTTCACAGCCCATTTTGCTTTTATTTACCAAGGTTGCCAATATTTGTGCAGGGCACTGTATACTATTCATAGCTAACTTCAAATATGATACTGGCCTAAGAGTCCATTTTGTGTAGCACCAAAGGTAGATCAATAAGGAAAACACCCCAAATTACCTAAATAAAGATAACTGTGATTTATTATTATTATTATTATTATTATTATTATTATTATTATTATTATTATTAGTATTATTATTATTATTATTATCATCATTATTATTTTAATGTTTGGTGTTGACTTAATGGCAGTTAAATTAATTTATAGCAATCTCTGCAACAATATACATTGTTCAGTTAGGGTAATCATTGGTAGTCAGATTTATTTAGTAAAATCCACTTAAAACACATAGTGCATTTGCATTTGAAATGAAAGTGCGTTACACTGAGAGGTATTTCTAATATTCTGCCCTCATTTGTATGTAAATGTGTAAATTGGGGTGGATTACAAGATCCACAAAAGTAGGATATACTGCTGGGCTGTCATACTGGATTGCAGTGATAAACTGGTACCTCACTTTATTACAGTATCACTTTATTTCCTTCCTGTATGCCTGTTTTTGTCTGACTATTTTTCTGTATTTATCTTGCAGATCTCTCACCCCTGAGCAGCCCGTAAATGGACAGTGAGATGTTGTGCAAAGATTGTCTAGAAACTGTAAATTCCTCTAACAGGGCACTTGAGGCTGTCCGTGTCCCTGTACCAGAATCCTCCAAAAATCTTAGAACAAGCACTGCAGCTAGCTCTTCTACTGTGAGAGGCTATGTGATTGAATTTCACTCTCCAATGAATTGGACATTTTCTTTTGCCATTACTCAAACCATGGCAGATGGGAAGTGAAGTCATCAGCATGCGACACCTGTTCAGCTGCATCAGTTGATGTATTCTGAGGCAGTGTTGCTATAATCGGACCTAATGGAAACAGATGTTGTGTTCGGTGGGACACTGTAGCTCCAGCACAGCATGCCGGCTGACAGGCCCTCGGCTCAGAAGAGACATCTCGCTGCTTCACATCAAAAATAATCTCTCAGGAACAATGTCGTAAATAACATCCTTTCTCACTAACTGAGGGAAAGTGCAAAACGAGAGAATCCTCCACTACATCACCACTAAACACACAGCACACGCACACATTTCGGCAAATGCATTCGTGCGCGCACAAGAGCACATGTACAGACAAACAAATTGCCTTCCTCAATAGCCCAGACATAGCTGCACACAAAAGTGCCTCTGAAAGGCCAAGGGAGATGCAAAATAATTTCCTGACAAGTGCAAAAGTGTGGGTGCAAAAGCGGGGGTTGAGACACAAAGAATATCATTATGCATAGCAAATATATTGTCTAGGAAACTCTAATTAGAGGTAATTTTACACTCACTTCAAATAAAAAATGGAAGCAGAGCTATCATATCGTCCTCCAGCACATTTCTCTTCTCATTAGCTTGAATTTCTGGCAGCAGGAAACGGGTGTGTCTCTCAGGTGGGTGAAAGGAAGATTAAATATCTCAGCTACCTTAATCAGTGTTGGCTATGCTGTAAGCAAATGTAGAAAAGCAGAGGAAGTCAAAATGGAGGAGACAGTCGCAACTCTCACTGACGACAGTGCCATCAAACTGATGATATCCAGACTCTCACAAGCCATAAAGAAGACAGGGAAGGGAAGATGGAATCCATTACACCCTCCTCTCCACTGCAAATGAGGCATCAGCAAGTGCTCAGAGCTCTCCTCAAAGCCTTGTGAAGATGTCTCACAATCAATGGGCTTTAATCACGTCCATTTTCCCTCTTTTTCCCTCAGTAAAGTGAAGAAAATGACTGAAGTTCGATCGAAGCTAATAACAGGGGAGAGGAGCAAGATGTCCATGTCAGTGAACAAGCAGCATATAGGAAACACTGAAAGGGGTCAAGGGTCATGCTGTCTTTATCAGCAACAAGCAGGGTTAGCTGTGTTGTTGGACATAAGAATATCCTCGCAGTATGGAGACAGTCATTATGGAAATGTATAAAATATGAATATTTATGCCGCTACAGGGACATTAACATTTATGGTTATATTTAAAGCCAACATTTGGTATAAAATCCCTAAATGTATGTGTAACTCATATGTAGCCCATGCATGTAAACATACATATCTACCCACCTATTACACACATACTGTATTTGCGACTGATATATTTGTCAACTCTTTGTAAATAATGTATGTGGGGCATAAAATAATAACATAGTATGTGCATCTGTATAATGATACTGTAAGCTTAATATGTTTTGCATAGATTTTTAATACAAAATCGGATGCAACGGCCCAATTTTGAACACAGGCATATATGGATTCTTCATATTGCCAAATATATCAATCTGATTACATATATGCCAGCTGTATAATGAAAGGTTTTGTTTTGGTTTTTTGCATATATTTGTGATATAAGATTGGACAAATAAAACGTTTAAATTTAAATAGGGTCACGTATGGCATTCCCATATATAACTTATAAGTTCCACATACAGTACGTAGATATATCACTTATTCATATATGTCCTTGATGTACATGTTAATAACATTGATTATGCAAGTTTTTGAGACAGACACCACAAGTAATCAGTTCATTTTCTTACCACAACCTTCTAACTGTCCACTCAGCAATCATTTATTGACCACAGGCCATGAATATGTTACGCAGTGTGGAATTCACTCTGTGTGGGCATCTGTGGTTCCCACTGGCATACAGCAAGAATATATGAGATGGTATTGATCTGTTGCAATGGTACTATCCTTCAGTGACAGAGTGACGGAGAGAGAGAGAGAGAGCCTTCTGACACAGTTACACTCATTTTTAAAATGGTCTGCTTATGCCAAGCTAAATGACGCTATACATTAAATCTCATTCATCTTATCATTTTCAATCTACTCTCATTAGTTGTAAAGTTGATTTATATTAATGAATTTACACATGAAGATGTGTCCAGTGTCCTTAACTGGTAGCACTGGACAAATTTAGACCATAATCATCTAAAAGCATTGACATGATGCATGTTTCACCTCTGGAGCATTTACTGTATGTCTTTAATTTGGTGAGAAGATCTCAACACTGGATCTGCATCTCTGTCCTCTTCCATTCAAACTTTGAATTAGGTAAAATATATATACATACATACATACATACATACATACATACATACATACATACATACATACATACATACATACATACATACACACAGTACATACATACATAAAATCTAACTATAAGAAATTACTTCATCTTGCAAGGCTGTACAGGTAGAGGGACATCAGATAGTCAGCACTCTGTCCTCCACATAAATCAGACTGTGGCTGTATCCACACTTTAAGTATGATAGCTCAAGTACTTTTTACTCACCTACAGTTCTCTGACAGCTGTAGTTACTATTTACTTTTGAGACAAAGGTTCAACATGAGATCATAAAATATTGCCTATCTTTCCTTTCTGTCTTTCCCCTGCAGTCCCTTTTTAAATCATTCCTTGTTTACTTATTTTTCCCTTCCTTCCTTCAATTTTTATTTCCACTGCCCAAGTCTTACCTGAAAGAAAGGAAGATGTCTTTCTTCCTGTCCCTCTTTCCCTTCCATCTTTTCTGCTCTTTCTTGTCTATTTTCTTTCATTGTTTCTGGTATTTTTTTCTTAATCTAATTACTTTCCTTTTTTTTTTTTTTTTTTTTTTTATTATTATTATTTCCCATTTCAACTGATCTGACACTTGAAAATCCCCACAACTGGAGATACAAATATTTCACCTGACCGCAAAGCTAAACTTTCACTAAGATTTCTCTATTTTAATTCATTTAACCATTGATTGCAGGTCTTCTACAATTTATGAAGTCCTTCCATTGCTACTTTAAGGATTTACATATTTCTTCCACCACTGGGCATGCCTAATTAAAACAGACACATGCAAGAAGCTGTATCTGAATCTTAACATCCGACAGCTTGACTTTTCCCCCTTTGGTATTATTTTTTTTAATCAAGGTAGGCATTTAAAATTCCACATTATTTCAGATTATAAAAATAGGTGGGAACATATTCTATCCACGTGTCAACATTCAGAGAAGATAAAGACCGTGTTTTCAGACACTCTGAGGCTGCTGATCCAAAAGATGCTTGGAGGAGAGATGAATTGTATGAAGGCAGCACTTTTCCTAGATCTGCTGCCTCTGCTGAGGTGATGAAGGCCCCAAGGACCCCCATGGTTGCAGAACTCATGTGACTTATTCTCAACAGCTACTTGTATATGAGAGTGGTCCATCTTTCAGTTCTCGACAGGTTCCCCTTCTCCTCTATTTCTTCCACAGGCTGCTTAATAAAATATGCAGAAAGCTGAGATGCCTTTGGAGAGGTTACAGAAGAAGCAAACTTTTGATTCCTTTGGGCCCTGAGTGGAGAGACTGAGATGGCTCACCAGATATCTGTGCCTTATCAGAGCGAATCTTATCAGAAGAAGAGTGATCTCACTTTTCCAAATGGGCAGCAAAGTCAGGGTGAAGGTTATTGCTGTGCACAATGTGAGGTTGTTAGCAGAGATGTCTCATCTCCTGAAATGGCCAAGCAGCTAAAATCACAATGAAATGCTTAGTTTTCAGTGGTTTGTTGTGAGATAAAGAAAAACGGTGTCAGGGGTATCAAAAGCTGCACAAAAGCTCAAGTGAATGAATGAAATGTCCAAACATGTCATCCTTGAAGCAACAAAATCTCAGGGTCATTTTGGATGGTCTGTTCATAAAAGCATATTGGTGTCTTGAACAGTAGATGCCACTCTGAGTGGGAATTTTAACTGTATGACACAAAATGATACATTAGCATCATGTTTTAGTATTCATGCAAAAAAAAGAAAGCATTCAACACTTTCGCAGATGTGAATTCTCCCTGGCTCACTTCCTCTTAAATTATTCATGCATGTCATGGTGACATTGAGATGGATTTTTTTTTTTTTTTTTTTTTTTTTTTNTTTTGTTTTTTTTTTTTTAAATCTCATATACATATAATACAACCATGCATTATGTTTTTGATATGGAATCACGATTGTTGTTCTGTATTTGTGTTTCTGTGTTTTAGGTGGACATCAATTTTTGAGTTTATAGGGGACATACAGTACTGTACCAATTTTATTTTCATTTAGGGGTCTGGTTTGAAACCTCTACAATGCTTCCACTGATTTACTTCTGTTCTCCCTTGTTGTGGCACCACTGTGCATATTGAGTGAAAACAGGCCCCAGAAAAGCCCACTCTGTTCTGATCGGCCAGCTGCTTCAGGTCTGAGCTTGCAATAGCCGCAGACTGAGAAACACAGATGCTGGCACTCACTTACCATTTTACTTTGTGGATGTGTCTAACCAGGTCTGCAGGAAGGTAAACCGAGCCATATGCTTTCAGGGCAGTTCAGGGCCTTTGGGTTTGTTTTACTGGATGCATTTCTATAGATGTGAAACTTTGCAACTCTGACAATGTTTGACATACTGTATTACACTATAAAAAATGAGGGAAAATAACAAAAAGCATAATAAGTTCAGCTTCTGGAATCTTGTTTATGCTTTAGGTCAATTATGGTTCATTAGCATTTTTGAAAATAAAGCAAGGTTAAGGAGAGGTTAAAACTGCCAATTATTTTTGACTTTTCTCCATCTACAAATCTGCATTTTGAGCTAAAGACACAGTCATGCTGGTCACACTTTCATAGGAATTTTCCTATGGTATGTGGCACCGTTAGCTTTTTATATTGAGCAACACCTCACTTCATTGCCTGAGCATCAACACAGTAAAGACCAACAGCAGTTAGGAAATCACACTGTGTACTTAATAGAGTGGGGTTCATGTGAGCTTTCAGCTTTTAGTCTAAAATGAGCTGTGATAACACTGCATCCCTTTAAATTGTGGAAAACGCTGCAAGAAACTCTTCAAGTGTCAGCAGTGCTAAACACAGATGCTGTTTAAAGGAGAGAGCATCATTAGGCAGTTCTCTTTGAATAAGCAGGAGTTAAAAAAAAAAACAAAAAAAAACTGAGAAACGTCACAGACAAACTAAACTATTCTTGTCCCCAGTAAATGCACAGAACAGAGCGCTTTTATTAGGGCATTCAACTTCTTAGAAAAAAAAAGGTGTGTTGATGTGCTCTAAATAAATAAAGTTAATCTACTAGCATAAGTGGTGTTGAGATTTTCCCCAGTTTTTAACTTTAATATTGTTTGGGAGCATTTCATCTAGCAGGAGGAAGAGGATGACAGTGTTTCTGGCACAAAATAGGAAATAAAATATTCTTTAAAGTCCGCACATCCTTTACTTAAACTAGAAGGTTACTGAAGTATAAAAAGTAAAAGTACTCAATTGTGAACAAGAGCAGCAAAACCCTACATGTCCAATTTTGGACATTTCTGTGTTTCTGAACAGTTGAAGAAGGACGGGATGGGAAGAAAGACAAGGAAGCAAGGCAAAAGGGAAAGATGGAGTGAGGGAAATAAGGAAGGAAGGAAAGATGAAAAGCAGAAAGGAACAAAACAAAAAGCACAGAAGGAAAGTACACCGGGGAAAGAAGAAAGAAAAAGATGAGTTACTAGTTACTACAAAGTAACTAGTAACTACAACCATCAGATGTAAAGTATGGAGTAAAAAATACCAATACCTTGAACTTAAGTCTTTGTGTTTTAAACACACAAACTAGCAATAAGAAAAATACCGAGAGGCTCACACAGTGACAGAGACAGGTCATTTGTTTCACTTCATTCTGCTTCATATTTTGCTCATATGTATTCACTTGGTGCCGCCAGAATGGTGCTGAGCACATAAATAACTGATACAATGACCCAATTTTGTAATGAGCAGTAGCCGTAATAAAGTGAATGTTTAGAATGATCAATAGTGCCACATGCTTCAATGAGGCTGCAACAATCGCTAAACCCTTTTCCATAACCTGGGGTCATATATCAAGAGTCAAATGAGCAGCTTATAAATGCATTCCTCTCCCTGTGTGGAATTAGTAGTCCTGCTGGGGAGTGATAAACTGGAGAAATAGCCACACACACACAAACAGGGCTTAGCAGGCCTGTCAAGAATCCCACCATCCTCTCGTCAGACCACCAAAGGCAAATCTGTCTGCTTGGATCCCACTCGGTTCCCACTAGATAGCACCGAGCGAGATGTGACTCTCTGCCCTGAGCCATGCATCGAAGTGCTAAAATGCAGCAGAGCAAATGCTCAATTTGGAGGGAGAGGATGAAAGAGAGAATCTGAAGCTGGAACTGGTGCTGGTGAAAGATTGTGAGGATTTTATTGATGCCCTGGGTGATTCTTTATGTATGCACACAAGCAATAACCACCAAAGAGCATAACAGCTCCAGTGAGACCAACCAGCACACCCAAACCACAGCCAGAGCGCTGTAATGACTCCTGGTCATGGAAGGTTGGAGTGCTTCTTTTTGTTCTGCACAAGATGTGTCAACAGGTGTTTTTTAAACCCTGGTGAATACACAGTGCATAAGAAAAATTGATTCATCACCAGCGAATGGTCTGCTTGCTTAAGTGCTGCTACTTGAGCCCTTGCTTATTCAGCATATTGATTTTAGGCTATACAAACAACCACTCACGGTGATCACTTAAGACTGATATAGTCTCAGAGCACAAGAAAACGCATCAGGCTCTTCTAACATGAAAGGCAGAAATGTAGAAAAAAGGGAGAGTGAGGATTTCTTCATGGTTCAGTGTGAAATAGGTGAAAAGAGATGCATTAAGTTTGTGTAATCAGCAGTAGGAATAAGTACCCATACCCTCCACATAAGTTGTAATACAATAATTTAAAAAATAAATAAATATTGTGTTTAAAATACATTTAAGTAAAAGTAGCTATGAGCAGGAATATTTCATAAGTACTCAGTGAAGAATGTCCCATCATTCTTTATGATATAATGAAATAATGAAAATCTCCCAAAACTGACAAATTTATAACCAATTTCACCTAATAGTATTACCCTGTCAAGTACTTCTACTTAAGTAAAGTACAATTATAAGGGAGGAGGATCATAGTTTTTCAGCATAATAAAAAGAAGAAAACATTCAAGTACCAGTAACTCAAAACTGTACTTATATGCCATTTTTCAATAAGTGTTAGTTATGGCTCTCATCTGGCAGTCTGGTGAGAGCACTGTGAACACATGAGAAATCCCTCTTAGATTTGGAGAAATCAACAGTGGCCCCCATTCACCCCTGCACAAAACCCCCATATCGTTTAATAGCAATGTATTGGGAAAGAATCCCTCATGTTGAGCCATTGATCCAAGATCAATTGAAATGGTCTGCCTGTGAAGATACGTAACTGATGCCAAAAAGACTGACCCACATACTGCAGATCTCACTTTACATGAAGCAGTTGTAAGTTACTCTGGCCTAAAAGTCACAATGGGATGCAATATGGGGAAGACATCAGCACTCCATTCACTACCTGCTCATTTCATACCTTTGCAACAGGCTGAGTATTCACATCTGAGGTCTTTTGGACAGCGCACCTTTTAAGACAAGCCTTAAATTTTCTGCAGCATGGCAAAACAGTAATTGCTCTCCTTATCATGCAAAGTGAAACGTGCCACCCTGTTAGACCGCTACGACACTCAGGAGGGAAAAGCAAGAGACCCATGCAGAATGTCAACTAATTCAGCTGTTTACAAAGAGGAAAGATGGTTATTAGAGGAAGATGGTGACAAATACACTTGGTGCAAAGATAGTATAAGCATGCCTCTGTCATGTTCATTTTTATGCATTTCCCTGATCTGTAGTTCTTTCCTTTACATTAACCTTATAATTACCATGTAAAGTTACTGTCAACCATGATCGATGACTACGTTCAATAATATACTCTTTAAAAATAGCATCACCTTAAAAACAGATAAGTGATAATATTATCATACTGGGATTAAGATTCAACCCTTTAAAGCAGTGGTTTTCAAACTGTGGTACGTGTACCACTGGTGGTATGAAAAAATGCCCTCCTCGTGGTAAATTTCTGCAAAACAATTAAAATCTATGGGAATGTTGTTACTGTGGAAAAGTGTAACAAATAAAACTTCACTTTCATTTCGGATTTTTTTTCATTGATAGTAGTCCAACTCGTTCTGTGTTGACAGTGTATACTTCCATACTGTAAAATTCAATTTCAGTCTAGCACACGTGAGGTTTTCTGTGGTTTTGTTTTTCCTCTTATAGTTGGTAGCTTGTTGCTGAGGTGGTGATTATTAAGACTTTTGCTCTAAAAAATAATTAGTTACACTAGTGAAGATGCACAAGTAGTATGTTAAAATATGGGACGTTCAGTACATATGTTCAAACCAATGCAATGTATGTTTATGGACTTAATGTTCTGTTTAGATGGTGTAAAGACAGCAAACCTGTATGTGTAATTCAGAATTATTAAAGTAGTAATGCTTTTCATCAAATGAATAAAAGGCAGAAAAGTTTTTTTAATAAATGAAATGCACTAGAAAACAACAACATGCAAATACAGTTAAACTCAACCAGATCATCCACAAATTAAACAACAAAAAAAAAGGTTAAAAATATTTTTTCCAAAAACAACAACAAAAACAAACAAACAAACAAAAAAAGATTTAATACATAGGACTTTCAAATGCAGCAAGACAGGAGATGGGGGGATGGGTGGTGCGTGTATCATGCTGCCGAGCGTCGACGGATGACAAACGCTCCCCTCTGCAGCTGTCCCAGGTAGATCCTCATCTTTGTACTGTCGCTTGTCTTCCTCACCCAAATCTAGCAAGGGAAAAACAAAGACAAAAAAAAGTCCCTCAATATGATAATTCAGAAATTATACATTCTAATTATGTCTACAAGACACTTTGCGATGACAGCCAAACTGCATTTTATCTGTTCAGTGTTCCAACATCAATCCAGAATACAAAAAAAAAAAAAACCAAAAAATATAACACACGTTTATCAGGAAATCCTCTTCGCAGACTGTTCCTTTTCTTGGTGCTGTCTTGTTTTAATGAAAGTGGGAAATTAATGTACCCATATAATTTGCCATTTCTGTTTTATACTGGAACTGTTCATTGCTGCCTGACTGCAAAGTGGAAATAAGCCAAAGCAAGCAAAACTTATCACTAAAACATCTATTGATTGGTCACTAAAGTCACATTTTACTCAGATGCTCAACTTTATACATTAAACATTATAAATTATTAGTCCATGTACAGATGCTTCAGCTCTTTGTCCTGCAGTTCCACTGATTCTTTATTTTGGCTCATTTGGAGGAAATTAAAAAGCAAAGGTACCATAACATTGCCAAAGGTAAACACAGCCATCTAGTGGACAAAATACTCCAGTTAATAAAATACCAGTGACTCGTGAAAATACGTGTCGTGTGTTTTGAAAAAATGTTTCTGTGCATTCTTACATTGTCAAACCTGAGTAAACCTGAGATTTATAGGACGCCAAACTCTCCTAGCATAAGTTCGCTATGCCACTTCCCAATTCTTCTCTGATTACTCTTGGCTGCGGTGATACAGGTTGAAGCTCAGAGCCAAAACACAAGAAATGCTTCGAGCTTATTGAAATACGGTCAAATACATATACATATACATGCCTGGATCAGTTTGAGAATTTACATAAGCCTAGTTTACTCTTGGTGTTTGTTGTAGATTCTTTTGAAGTTGAGCTCTATGAGGGCTGACTGGGCGTCGGGGGGTGAGGTGGGGAGAATCCAAAAAAAAGGCTACATTAAAAACATTAGTGAATTCTGTAAAATAACGCTAAGAACGGTAACTCCTCCCATTCTACCACTTATACTCCCTCATCTTCACTAGTATACACCAGTCCAGATCTGACCAATACTACAAAACTAAAATTTTTACCAACCTGGGCTGACTGCAAGTGACACATCATTATCCTGCCCCTTTACAGTAGTTAATTGTTTTATTTTAGCACTCCCCTGTCACAATTGGGGGGAAAAAAAGCTTTATTTTGAAAGGAAATGTGGTCTGCAATCATTAGTGCAATTTGATGAGAAAAGGAAAATGGCAAGAGCACATTGACTTTTGTGCTTAATAAGATTATTTCAAGGGGCGTATATTTGATTAAGCCCCTGCTGAAAAGGTAACCAGTTTGGTTTCTTTGAATGCACAATTAAAATGATTGTGAGTTTTGTTTTGGTCACCAAGTTCATTAATTAATATGCTGCGCTCTGGGTGCCAGTTAAAGGCAGCAAGGTAGTAGCATAATGGCTATTTAGTGTAACTGCTAATGAACTGTTGTTAAACCTTTAAAATGCTACAGTAAAGCGGTGACATGGCTGCATTGTTGTTTTCCTGTGCTGTTATGTTTCATACAGCTTGGTCAGTTTAGTGGATGTAAAAAATAAAGCACAAATTTAACTTCATTTGAATTACTAGTCAAGAGTCCTTCATTCTGCCCAAGCAAAGCATAGACACAATGTGCTTGATTTGCCATGAAATGATGGCTATTGTGAAGAGTGGAAATATTTAAAAAATCACTAATTAAACCAAAAAATGTCCATTTTGAACAAACTATCGCCAGAAAATATAGAGGTAAGAACCATTAAAACTAACCATCTGAAATCTTCAAATCAAGCTACCAACAGTTTTTCTTCAACATACAGCTGTGAATCACCATCAGCAGAAACAGAAATTACCCCTGACTACTACAACTAGGGTTGAGCTCCAGTAGCCAATTCCAATTTAGAATGCAGATTCAAGCTTCAAGTCTAATGAATGTCTTTTGACTCTTTATCTGCTTCCTCTTTTTTACTGGAAAAGATTGATATACAACACATTCAAGTAGTCACTTAGCTAAAAGATATGAGGAACATTAAAAAAAAATCTCCTCTGTGTTCTACAAATGGTAAATCAGGGCTTTACTTCTAGTTTTACTTCTTTCATTGTCGATCAATAATTTTTAGTGTTTAAAAATTAAGCAAATTCCACACTGAATTCAGATTTCATAAAATGGAATCATAGCAAAACCCTAAAAGCAAATGCATAAACCACATGTGGTCAGTCACACCTCTGCATCCCATATTTCTAAAGACTCGATGCATCAGAAGCAGGATGAGAACAAGAGGCTCACCTCATTGGTCCCAACTGAACTGATGACACAGCTAATCTTGGTGTTGTCCTTTGACTCCAGGTAGATGGCCTGGCTTTTGTGATACCTGTCAGCAAATGAACACACATGCACACGCACACGCACACACACACACACACACACACACGAAATGCAGTCAGGTAAGAGGCTCATTATATATAATTTTACCTCACTGAATAAGTCACATTCTTCCTGAGATGGCAAGTAGATAATTGGACTGTAAAGTGAAAACAAAGTCTCTCTTATATTTTTAATGGCTCCAAACTGTCAACAAGACTGATACACCCCAAGGAAAAAGACTGACAACAACATTTGATCATTAAGGGCCCAGTAAAGAACAATGACGCATGTGTCCATGCGGCTCTGTGAGAAGGCTTTTCTGCGCTGGCATCATCTTTAATGACGACTAAGTGAGACTTCAGCTTGAGAGAAATATGCACACACACGTCAGCTAACTTCCCTCAATTTTTTTCTGTCTATATCAGCAATTGAAAAAAATCAAAGACTACTATTTTCCTTCTCTTAAAACTAGCTTATTTACTTGCATGTCTGCTGCAGAGCTCGGCTTTCAAAAAAGAGGGTACAGAGGCTGGTCAAGGATTTTAATTCTCTTTATATCTGCATTACATCAGAATAAAGCAACGGTTATAATACAGCTACCTTTGAATATAAAATTTTATGGTAACTTCAAACATCAGCACTTCACTTATTCATCTCCTGGGTGATATCTCTTTCTGCAGCCCAGACAAAAGGAGTTTGCCATCAAAGTGGCTGTAAAACATCTTTTGAGAACCTACCAAACAGCAAAGCCATCTAACCCAAAGAATAATTTCAAGGGAGCTATAATCATTGCTATGTAGCCATCTAGTGGTGACATGAGTTAAGTCATGCCTAGATGAGAAATAGCACAATCTTACAGGAAAATCTAAGAAATCCTTTTGAGAATGAAAAAATTAACACACCATCTTTTATCGTAGTAAAGTTTCCCCTCCTCGATGCGGGCATCATAGCGCTGGGCGGGGTTCTCCATGGGAGTTGAGGGGACATGCTCTGGAGATAAGGGGGACACTAGTGGGAGAAGAAGATGGGATTTAAAAAAAAAAAAAAAATTGATTATTGTCATCGCGTAAGATTGTCATAGATCAGTATGTGTCAGTAAGAGGGATGAGTTCATGAAAAAAGTTAACTAAAAAAGTTAAACTAAATATGCATGACAACATCTGGAAAGAAAGTGCAGATGGTGTGTGCAACATACCTGGCCGTTTCGGCGATTTAAGCTGTGAAGAGAAGGTATAAAAAGTTAAAACTAGTAACTGGAAAAAATTTGGTGCCACAGAGGAAAGCAGAAATCTAAGACTTTTAGAAATAATAATTACCTTATTCAGCGTTCTCAGATCCTCCATGATCTGTTCATCTGTTAACAAATAATTTAACTGAGGTATTGAAGAGTTAAGGAAGGATTCTACAGGGTGGTCAAAATTAAGACAGACCTCAGACAACAAGGTCTGGGCTCAAGCTCTTCTGCCAGCAGAGTAATTCCCACTGCAGTCATGACTTGTCACTGACAAGTCACTGAGACATGACTTGCTCCAAAATTATATTACACTCCAGGAATAAACACAGTATTATGTAACAGTAGTTTGAAAATAACACCCAATAAATTACGCATCACAGATATTCAGAGCAACAGAAACAGTAAATATTGTACTACAACAAAGATTTCTACTTTTTTTAATAGGATATCTGGTGCAGGTTTTCTCCGTTTGTCTGGTATTGGAACTGGATCATTGGGCCGTCTCCTCAGTTTTCGAGTCATGATGGGTTTTACCTCCATGGAGTCTGTGTATTTGGAAAATAATGACAGAATGAGATCTATAATATAGATCTATAATAATGACAGAATGAGATAAAAATGACATCAAAATAGGGTTAAAATGTCTTTTTTAGTTTTTTTTTAAAGCACAACTTTCCTAAACTACAAAGACATTTATTTATAATGGATTTCTTAACTAATGCATTAGTCGTTGTTCTTATTTCATGGCAGTGTGAACATTTTCTACAGGCTCAAAACTCAAACTTTGTGACATAGCTAGACAGGAAAAGCCCAATTGTCTGAAAATAAGCCTTTTTCAGAAAGAAGAAAACAAAAACTCTCAGTACTTCTTCCTCCCTTTAAAACACCAAACACACACACACACACACACACACATCATCTCTCTCCTTCAGATCAAGCCCTTGACTCATCCCATTATAGCTTCCGTACCGCCCGTCAGCTCCATTGTTAATTTTTCGTTCTCTATCATCTTCTTCTTCTCCTCCAGCTCTGCAATTAAGTTTTCCTTCAGCTCAACCTTTTTATCATCAAACTCCTTCACTGCTGCCTTCTTCTCCTTGATGTAGTTCCTCTCTACCTGTTCTGTCTGCAGAAGAAAGGATGTGAGTGAGTGAGTAACAACAGAAAGACAAAAGAAAGAACTGAAATATGTTTATGCCCAAAATATAGGTCAATTATAAAGATATCCTGCAATAGTCAGCAATATTAAGTATGCTTACCTCAAGCTGAAGAAATAGATCTGTGGAAGTAAGAAGAAAAAACTTAGGATTATTGCTATAAACCAAATATCAGTTAAATGCAATCATGCTGGTATGTGAGCTGTTTTTTGATAAATTAGGAGAGCCGCTTTTCTGTATTTTACTCTTGTCATATTTTAAGCTAATTGTCATGCATAAGTGCGACTGATGCATGTTTAGCTGTAATTTTTAATGCTGCTGTGTACCTCTGCAACAATCCCCCACCAAATGAGGAGGTATTTTACCAGCAGTCGTCTTGAAAGTTAAAGCGAGGAGAAAGGCAGAAAGGATAGATGCATCTGAAGAAAGCACAATATGGTCTTTCTCTCCATATAACTCAACTTGCCTGCATTGCGAAGCCTCTCTTTATACTGCTGGTCCAGCTTCTTCATCCTCTTCTGATACTCCTGCAGTGTGCCTGTGAAGGAGTTGGATTTTAAATAATCTACATAATCACAACTTTATAAACAGTGGCACTGTTTACAATAAAGTAGTAAAAGTGTGCTGCATTGTAGCAGGTGCATTGCTGCAGTTATTGGAACTCTATTCTAAGATGAGTTATTTAAATAGGCCATCAACATCCTTAGATAAATACCCAGTAAATTTGTGTATTCCAGAACAGCTACACTCAGCACCCAGATACAGTCCATTCAATTACACTGACATTGCACTCATTCTTAGATTTACAGACAATCCATGACATTTTACGCCACAATTTTCAGCCTTAACAACAGCCTGAGCAACAAAGTCTTGAGCCAGAGCCTTGAAATAGCCAATTCAGCAGTTCAGAACCAGTTTGTATCAGTAAACAACAATCAGACTTCAGTAGGAAAAACAAAATGTGCATGATGGAGGATTCTGTGTCAGTACATATCATCTGTTTTTCAGATGATTTCACATTTCAGCCACAAACAATGGGAAGACAAACTTTCACGACTTCAGTTTAGCAAATTATTCTTGAGAAATGCATAAAAGAGTTCACTAAACTCAAGAAAACTGTCAGTAGCAGAAGGATAAACTGTTGTGATGCTTAAATGCTTGTTGGAATGACTACATTCAAATGATTACAATCAGAAAAATTCAACTTTTTTTTTTTTTTTAACTGCCTTTCTGGTCTGATGATTTGACCAACTGCATAAGTAAAGTTTTAGGATCTGGCAGTATCTTTAAAAAGACCAAATAACATTGCACAAGATACAACACAGCAGTTATTAGCATTTGTTAAACTGTAGAAATAAATTATCACCTTGCAATCACAAGAACAGAAAAAAAAATCCAAATCATTACCTTCTTGTAACTGCTGCAACTGTCTTTTCAGAGAGGCCAGTTTGTCTTGGTACATCCTGCAATAAAATCAACCAGAACTAATGACATTCCCTTTCACAATCTGGAGTGTTGGGGCACACAAACAAACTCTTATTCAGACAAATTATGTCACTTTATCTAGGATAAAATAGCAAAACACTCACTGCTCTTTGATTTCCACATAGTCATCCTCATCATGCTTGGCCAGGTCTGTTTCACTGGCATCCTCTGTGTCTGAAAAGAAGCAAGACAGACAAAAAAGTCAACTCGGAGTACAACTGAAAACTGTTTCTCTGCTTTAAAGTTACTTTCAATACAGACCAGTTGTCACATTCTGTACCAAAGTAGAATTAGCTTGATAAGGCTGGTTTCCAAGGACACTTACTTCTTGGATAATTCTCTGTAATTGTGTAATTTTAAAATGTTAAGGTACAAGAAATCATATTACGAACCTAAGGACTTGCTGTTTTTAACTGTCAACCACCAATAACAGCAGTTAAATCCATATCTAGTTCAAAATTTAAGAACCTAAAGACTTGACGTTTTAATGTCCACAACCAATAAGAGCAGTAAAATCCAGGTCTAGATCCAAAGACAAACTATAGTTCGACAAGTCAGTCCTGACTAGATGTACCAGTAAGAGCCCAAAGAGGCTTTTAGACCCTGTTGCAGGTTTGTGACATCTTTAATTGTGAAAATAGAAAGGGGACAAACAAAACCTTCAGCCTTGTGTAAAGTAGCTGTATAGCCTTTTCAAATAAACGCCAGCCCAAGTGTATGGAAACAAGTGGAGTTCACGGACATGACAACTGAGCGGATCAAATAAGGTACGTGGCACCGGTAAAATAATAGTGAACATCCTGCTTGGGAATACCATCCGGTCTGACAGATTTCAAGACAAGGGAAATCCAAGTTTGTCTTGAGACAACACATTTATTCACCGACTGATAGCAAACCGTTAAACTGTTATGAAGACGTTCGATTCAATATGAACGATTCCCTCGGGGGTTTAAATCTAATCTGGTGATATTAATAATGCAGCGACTGTAATGTAAACTAGCTGTTACCTTGATTGTCCAACATTTGCTGCTTGGTAAGATTATACAGAAACACTCCGGCTAACTTGGCCGCGGCCAAAAAGTCCACCAGCAACGGACATGGGTGATACGTGACGAACTCGCAAGCCAAGTGTGTAAGACGTAACATTATTATGTCAGTCCGCGTTACCTACAAAACCTGACACAACATGAAGGTCAGGCCCGGTCGTTTTAAAGCTGACACAGCAGCTTTCATTTTCGGTTAGCATTAATGTGCTAGCTCAACTTAGCTTTTCTGCTATTTAAAGAGTAATGCCAAACGTTTCTATCTAATGAATGCGTAGCATCACCGTGACCAATTCCGCCGAAGCAAAAAGTCAACTATTTAGCTAATATGAAGACTCTAACTAACCTTGCAATGCTGACATCGTCTTCCTATCTTCCTGTCTTTCTTTATGTTTCCCTGCAGTCCGTCCTGTCTCAGTCAACAGTGTGAAATGGGCAGCGCAGTGGACACAGCAGCGAGGCTTCGCTTGCCTGCGACCTGCCAATGATCCGAGCTAAACTTAGGAAGCTAGTTAGCTAGCTCAGTGGAATACCACTATTTTATTTTTTTAAGGTCGAATCGATGACTTAAGCACCACCTACGTACGTTTGGCAAAGTTATTTTTTTAAGAAATAGAAAATGTTAGGCAACCAGCGATGGAGCAAAGCTAAATGATGCTGCTGCTGCGTTATTATAATTTATTATTACTATTATTATAACATACCAAAAATAGCCAGAATTACAAGTTAACGAGGGTTATTTAAGGTTATTTACATTTAATTTCGCTATGACAATGGGCAAACCGTCCCCAAGTGTTGGCATTTTGGCTAGTTTACATCACTTGTTTATTAAGTATTTCTGCTCGAGACAAAACCTTGATTGTTGGTCTGGTTACTGTTTACAGCTAGCCGTAACGTTAACGCTAGCTAGTAGCTAGAAGCTAGCTGGCACTGGAATAAGCAGAACTGAGAACGGGCGGTTAAATTTTGATTCAAGACCTGTTAGGCGCTGGGCGTAAATTTAGTTTCTGCTCCGCGCAAACCATTAATCACTCTCTCTCCGCTGAATAAAAAGTTGGCTCGGTTCATGCAATAGTCATACATTTCATTTTCTTTCCCTATAAGTATCCAGAGCCCAGTCGTCATCGAGCTTCCTTTCTGTCGTTTAACGTTACCTTCTTCTGAGTCTCTCCCTCTGAAACTCCGATCATCGTCGTCATCTACGCTATCAAGTTCTTCCTCATCATTGTAATAATCCACCATAGGCGATAACAAAGTCGAAGCCATTTATTCGCTTAATAAATGTAAACAAACGCAAAATAAACAATCGATTTGTGTTTTGCAGCTTGGAACAGCGCCTACAACTGTCAGGACCCCTAAGTATCGAGTTGCCTGTCATAACGCCTGTATACAATGTACATATTTTTACAGTTCAAAAAGAAATAGTCCTTTTAAAAATACCACTTCAACAACTACTTAAACGTATGGATATCAGTTAAAAAACACAGTGTATTTTGTACATAAACACTGATTTAAGGGAAAAAAAATTAACAGGCATATTTCATATCAGCTATCGCACTAGCACGTGAATGCTGGGTTGGATCGACTAGAAAGCCTAACTATTAGCAAAGACCACTATATTTAGCAGGACACACTTATAAACATGTATTTAGGGCAAGGACTACCAAAATGAAATAAAAGTAATTATCTTGAACAGACCTATACAAGGCCATGTGTTTTTGACTTTTTCTTTGTTAACCAGAGGGACCCTTAATTATGACCACACAATGTCATTTAATATTATGAAATTAAGGCCACATACCTGTCTCCTATCTGTTCTCCACTGCTAAGACATGCTGGCCAATATCAAAGTTACTGTATAGTAATTTGAACTTTTGCTGGTATATAGTGAGAAATGTAAGCTTAGCATGCAAAATGATGTAGCCATGATGTAGAAAATATTGCATGATCCTCTAATTATTTGTGTAGAATACATAGGTTGGGGCCATTTTATAGTTAAATGCAAATCACATGAAGTTCAATATTAACATCCTCTAAGTTAAACCACCATTCAACCAAATGAGACTGATATTTTGAGTCTCTGTAGGCTATTTAATACTGTGAAATAGGTTTTTCAACTTTAAGGTTTAAATTTCTTATGGTTTACAATTCAGTCTGTACAAATAAGCTCTGTACAAGTGTATTTGTGCAGGTTATTGTATCTGTGTAACAGCTGCTATAAGGCTATCAACAACATCTGCAGAAGTATTGCATCTTTTCATACCCTGCTCAGCACTTGATCTTAACTTGTAGGTCCAGTACTCAATAGTGTAGTGCCTCAGTGAAGGTCATTGGGTATCTGCAGCAGCAGCAGCAGCAGCAGCAGCAGCAGCAGCAGCAGTAGTAGTAGTTCTTCAAGGCAACTGGACTTGTTTACTCTTGAAGCTACTCATCCCATTAGCTTCTTCAGTTCTTCACAATTACTACTAGAATTACAGTTTGAGGTTGCAAAAGCTGACGTGTCAAGATGAGAAATGGTTATACCTTAGTAACTAACACAAGTTCACATTTGGAGAAAATCAAATAAATATTTATGGTTGTCTCTGATAAGGGACGTATTGAGTAATTTGTGTCATTTTTATAGGGTACACAAGTGTCCGCATTTTGTGTTACTTACATATTAATTTGGGAGGGGCATAATGTAGATCTGGGGAAAGCCAAAACATAATGTGACATAACCTGGCAATGTCATTTTAAATATTTTTTGACAATGACATATGAATAAATACAAAAATAAATTGACTCATGCACTACTCGTACAATTCCAAGTGCTTTTATTTTTGTACATACTGATGTGTGCCTTTCCAGACATGCAATCAGTTAAAAAGTAAAGGTGGTAGACCACAAGTGGTAGAAATATCTTAAGGATGATCACTGGAAATCCAATGCACTGAGCAAATTTCTTGTGTCATAGTATCATAGGGAAAAAAATCGGAATACTTTTTTTATTATTAAAAAGAATCAATAAGTAACTAAAACCCATTTGTTCTGTGTGGAGTTTTGTGCATATATTTTATTTATTTTGGAATATGGTTGTAGTATATGAAAATTAGATTTAATAATTGAAGAGATCTGAATACACTGTCTCACTTGCGTTCAGAAATGCAAGTCCTTCTGACGCAAAATTTCCGGTATTTGATCTAGTAAATTGATATTGTTAAATGAAAAGGCCTCTCAATATGGTTATAGTTGAACTTCAACACCAGGTGGCAGGATTGCACTTAGTATAATTTTGAGCAGACCTTGATGGCCACCAATGAAGTTGCAACGGTACTGGGATGACTCATTGCATGCATTTTTAATGATTTTTGACAGAAATCAGGTGTCGAATTATTGTCTGTTAAATTAATATTTCCAATTGTTATTGAAGGCAGCATCATAGAACGTGTATCAAAGTGCTATATTATTATGCATTTGTCTTGTATAAACCTATTGTGCACAAAACACTTCTATTACAGTCCACTTTTAATTTCATGTTGAAAAATCTACAGATTCCTCCTTTAACTTTATAACAACGGATAACTTTATTTCCGCCTGTCTGTCAAAGTAGCTGTCAAACACAGCGAGGGGTTGAGCTCGTGCTGCTCCGTCATTCAGGAAGTCCACACCAACTGACAGCACTTCACAAAGTCGCACCGACATCCTCAGAGTTGGACTAAATGCGCCTGTAGAGCGTTCAATTTTAAAAACGTCGAATTTTTTCCAAAGGTAAGTGTGTGTTTTTCTATTTGTCACAGTTTGTCGGTGACTAGCTAACAACACACTGGCCTCGCGCTCTCAACGGGAATTGACACTTCCTTTTGGCTCAGCGGCTAAGCTACTCTAGCTAAATGCCAAGGCGATAAAAGTTGCTGGAAATGAAAAGTAAAGCTTAAATTATTTGAATGTGACCACCGTCGTCTGGTTTCGACGTTGTTCGCTCGGTTCGGCTTGTTATTTCAATGACAGGCTAATCAGAGGTGGAGAGTACACAGAGCAGCATCAGCTCGCTGCTTTTAAGTGCGTAGGTTTCGTTTTTTTAACGGACAAGGCGAAGTGCTTCTTTGGACAGTTGTGTGTCTGCACCTGCCTGAAATTTACACTCAAATGTGGGATATTCGCATAGTGAAGTGACGAGGGAGACGGGCTTTGGTTTGATCCTCGGGGGTGAGTAAACGGATGACAGGTTGTAGTGAACTGTGCACTAGAGGTTTGTACGCCAAAAGCGACTGAATGAAATGCAAACTTGTCAGCGTTGGTATTTGTAATTGTAACGCCGTATATGCTTGTAAACGTGAGCGTGTCACATGCAAATTGAACGCGGAGCCCCCTAAGCCATCCTACATTGTTGTGAGTGAGATTTTACTATCAACGCAGTCACAATGGCTCAACATTTTTATTTTTTTTTTCCCCCGTTGAGACGGTGTAACGTCCACCACACATGACCTGAACCACGTCTTTACTACATTTAACGTCAGCTCTCAACACACAGTCGAGCATTATCAGCATCTATAGTACAGTTTTGTTTTTACGTCCTTGGTTGTGTTATTGGGTTTATGTACATTTACGCGCACATACGATAACCTGTCGTCATTGATATTTTAGTTTATCGTTCCTGCTCCTCAACGCTACAAGAGCTCGTCGCCTTCATGTAGGTCTGAGCATTGTTAGATAATCACATAGTCATTACGTGATAGAAATGGCAGATGTAGGTAGCAAGCTGAACACGAAAACCCGAGCTGACCCAACATGATGTCATCTGTGTGTAGAGCGCATGAGTGAATGGCAGCACACGTCTGTTTTACTGTTAAACTGTGGCGTTTGTAGAGATTTATTTTATCTGCCCACGCATATAAGATACAGTTTATCAAATTTTTAAACCTACATTATGACATTGGAGCTGCAAGTCATTTCAGTGAATATCTGGTATTTTGTGACTTTCCTTCTTTGTTCTGTGGTACGAAGAAGATCAATACATAAAATCAGTGCAACTACGTTTAGGGATGCTATTATGCATTATTTTTTTATTATGATCATCACTTCGTTTTGATTAATCGTTCTGTTGTTTAAAAAAATGTCAAAAACAATGACAAGTGTCTATAATGGTTTACACCATCTAAAGTGATGTCTTCAAGCTGTTTATTTAGTCAGAATAACAATTTAATAACCCAAAGGAATTCAGTTGAAAGTGATAATAAGCAAATAAAAGAAACATTTTTTTTACACTGTAAAAGATATAATAAGCAAAGATTTCAAAAAACATGTCAATTGACAAAGTCATTGGTTCTCAAACTGTGGGAGTGTACCACCAGTGATATTTGAAGTGCCCCCTGGTTGTATACCAGACTCTGGAGATTTCTGCAGTGAATCAAAACAGTTAATATCTGGAAATTTTATTGTTGTGGCACACAGATATACATGGTTATATTAAGATATACGGGTTAAATTAGGAATTCAATTATGAGTTTATTATTTTTCTCATTTAATTAAAAATCAATTTTTTTTTTAAAGTAGTCCAACTTGTGCCATGTACACACTATGTATTTCCGTCACACTTTGGTGTCAGTAACCTTTCATGCTCATAACTGTAACATATTGTACTCAATTTCAGTACAGCCCATGTTTTTCTAGAGTTGGTAAGTTTCTTTGGTGAGGTCATGCTGACATGTTTTGGTTTGCTCGGCATTGATTCAGAAGTTTGAGAACCATTTGTCTAATTGATTAATGGACTAATATTCAGCTCTACTTACATTTATTCAGTTACAGCAAACACAATCAATCAATCAATCAATTTATTTAAAGTGCAAAATCACCATGCATCATGGTCCCGATACACTTTACAGTAAAGGTAAAAAGTAGGGACATTAAAAAGATCATCAAAGCAAAGTTACAGTAAAAACAAGAACATTAAAAGAGCAAAGTTAAAAGGATGCTTGAAAAAGTAATAATCTAAGGTAGGCCGTAAAATAATGAATAGAGGTGGGTTTTCAACCTTGATTTAAAATTTTCAACTGAGCTTGCTTCTTTAACATGTAGTGGTAGTGTATTCCAGAGATAAGGGGCACGGTAAGCAAATGCTCTAAAGCCAAGCGATTTTTTGTTAATTGAAGGAATAACCAGGAGAGCAGCATCGAGAGAACGGAGAGGACGAGCTGGTGTGTATGGTGTAAGTAGCTCACAAGACTTTTGAAACAGCCATTACATCACAAGTTGATACTTTTAATGCTCTGCTCAGTTTTGCAGCATTTGTTCAAAGGGCACGAGATTATTGTACAAATCATCTCTCTTGTTCACATTATCACCTTATCTGGTAGGCAGTCAAACTCCTCATCCAGCTATTGACCTACCAAGAGAGAGGGAACAGAAAGTGACACACTTCCTTAATAGTGTTAATTGCATAAAGGACAGGTCAGTGTTTGTGCAGGTCAAATTTGATTTAGATTGTGCCATTTCAGAGAAGTACAGATTGTTAAAGGCACAAGCCTTTCAAGACCAAAAGGCACCAGCTTAAGAAGTAAAAGAGACACATTGAGGCATGTAGGCCTCTTTTAAAACTGCTCCAATTATTATTATTATTATCATTATTATTATTATTATTATTTTTATTTTTTATTTCTGTGAAAATCAGCGAATTTCAGAAACAGTATTGTTGAGCATTTAAGTCCATACCCACTTTCCTTTGGTCTTTGTTAAAACATTTTATAGATCAGGTCTGTATCTGTAATATGATGATGTGCTCGTTTTCGTGCTCTCTGAACAGGTAGAGCCACTTATAACCATATTGTTTGCAATCACATCTTTTTATAGAGTTGTATGAAAGCTTTTTTGCAACGTTAGCCAGGATCTTCATATGAATTTTCACAAGTGTGTGTGTGTGTGTGTGTGTGTGTGTGTGTGAGATCATTCTGATGGATGCATGCGGATAAGGACATATCAGCTGCTCTTGACAGTTGACTGATGTGGTTGTCAGAGACATGGGGGGGGGGGNTGGGGGGGGGGGACGGTGGAGGGCCAGTCATGGTCACAGTAAGACCTGACATTAGTGGGATGGTGGTGGTAAGGAGGCTTAAATCCTGGCAGCTGGCTCAGGCCTACACATCCATTGCCCTATTGAGGGGTTTGGATTATCTGGGTGTGATTAAAGTTTAAAATGTAGAGGAAAAGGGACGTAAGGGCTTCTCTTCTTCAAATATTCACCCTCATAACTTATTGGAGGGCTGTTCTTATGCCTTTATTCAACATAGCATAGCATAGCATAGCATAGCATAGCATAACATAGAAGAGTCCCTACCACCTCCAGGTCTGCTGTTCTGTGATGGAGCCTGACCTCTCATCTCTCATCTACTCAGAGACAAGTGATGAAAGAATGAAATAATTCTTCTGGGATCTGCAAAGTATCAAATTAATTTCAAGAATAGCAAAATAGACCGATGGGGTCAAAAGCTCTCTTTCCGTTTTCCCAGGGCTTGTCTGTTTAAAAAGGTCACAATCACTGCCACCCTGTAAAATACGCCACAGTAGTTAGTAACTGTGACTTCCATGTGCCCGTCTTTGCTTCTGCTTTAAAGCTTTCATAACCTGTGGTGTCAAATGCAGTCATTTTCAGTCTCAGTTGAATCCTTACTTGTCTAATTTAAGAACAACCAGAAGGCGTGCAGGCCAGCATGTGGCCTTACAGAACCTGGGCCTGTTTTAATTAGCACTGATAACCATGCTCCTAGGACAACCTCCTCTGTCTCAGCTATTATCTAGCAAGTGATGTCTGTGACTCTTCCATCCTACCCCTCACCTTGACTTGGGTCACAAGGATGTCAACGTTAACAAGTTAACCTGCTCTGCTGTTGAAGAACCATGACAGGCCCACCACTAGGCCCATATGTCTTACAGGCTGCTACCAACCCTATAATGAGTTTAATGGCTGTGCTCTAGCTTGGCCCAACATACAGTATCTTATCTGTGTGACAGCCATAATGATGTTGAAATGTATCCTTGATGCCAGTGTAGAATGTTTTGGCAGGTTTTATTTTAAATCTAGTGCAACCTGTCAAAAAAAAAAAAAAAAAANAAAAAAAAAAAAAAAAACACCAAATGAAAGGCTTTCTCTTGCCCTCCCCCTTGACTGATCAGTCTCAGAATCTCGCCGAACTTTCTGCTGAAAGTGATGAACTTTGCTTCCGCATGTGACGGAAGCCTGACTTAAATAGAATCTATCATAGAATTGTCAGTTTAGCTAGTGCTGCAGCAGTTTGGCGGTTTATGCCACCGTAGCAGAGCACATCAAATATTAAAGCTCTGCTGTCAGGCTTAATGTTCTGCAGTGATCTGGTTTAGCATGTCTAACACAGGAATGCTGTCTCAGATGACAAGGAGAGTTATGGCCCACCCCACTTCTCCACAAGCAGATGTATTCATGCGTCCTGCTTTTAATGATAATCCTGCACTGCCACAAGATTCTGGTCGTGTGAATCCACCAAGACAGATGGAACCAGTGCAGATGTTTGGTATCAGGATTATTATACAGTAACAGCAGCAGTAGAATTTTATTTGATTATCTACTGTAGTATTGACTGCATATGCATGCCCCACAGTGTTTGTACTCAAGATGTGTGTTTTTATGTTTGCAAAAGATTAGCACCTCAGGATCTTAAGTTCTTTAGTAAATTGTCTCTTCAAAATATCCCTGGTTGGTCCATGTCCATCAAGATTCAGAAGCCTTACTTCTGATTCAGATGGAAACTGTGTATTTATGCCGTTGATTATGATAGGAGTTAGAGGGGGAAAAAATGTTAAATGGATCTAGTCATGGTCCAGCTGCTGGTTCCAGACTTGAGTCACAGGCTGGGTCTACTGGAAGCTGTCTAGGAGGGGAGGAAGTCATGGTCCAAAAGATGTCTCATCAACAAATGTCTCCTCACTGAGTGAACTACTACTGCAGTTCAATTATCTTTCTGCCTTTCTGTCTTTCTCCAGAAAATCCTGTTCACCAGACCAACCAGCTTGATCTGAAGATTCAGATTGTGATTAATAAGTGGTTAATAAGTGGGAGGGTACAGGGTGACACATCACTGTTGTTGGAGATTAAAAGGCATTTATTGTGACATTACAAATACAGGCTGATGTCTGTGTGCATATGCCAGCCTCTGTGGACCTGGCAGGTGTGATGAGTTGTTTTTTTTCTTTTTTTTCCCCAAAGCTTACGTAGGTTTTAAGTTTGCGTGACATCTGGTTTGTTTATCTTGCACAATATTGATATCTTATATATAACAAAATTTAGAACAGATTGCTTGTTTAATTACATCATACTTTCTTGTGCAGCACATGTACTGTTCTCCTCAGTGTTTTCCTCAAGCGCACTAAACACTCTGTCATCAGAGAGGCATTTTGGCAAGTCAACCTCACTGGGTGTGGGAGGTTAACACAAGCGACTTGATTACAGCCCTTCACTAGAAGCGCGCCTCCGATCCTTTGGCAAGGATGCAGCTGTGACCATGACTCGCCCATTCCCTCCCCCTCTTCAACTCCCATTATGTCCGTCTACATCTGTCTCCAGCTTTTCTGTGAAATCGTGAAATCTGCTAGTCCCTATCTGTTCTTCGATGACTCGGCCAACCTGAAGCGCTGTGAAATCGCAAGCAGCCATCATCAACACCCAAAGAGACAACACCATCATTGCTGATGGTTGACTCGTCTTTGCCTTCCACTGTCTCTCCTGGGTCTAGAGCTTAATTTAGCTCAGCATGAAGGCAATGGCTTAGGCGGGGTTATTTTTAGAATTCCATGTTTCACTGCAATAGGAGTCTTTGAAAAATTGAAAGTGTCATGTCTAAAAAATTCAAAGTGTCATGTCATGGGCCTAAAGCTCGATTCCTGTTCTGCTGAGTTTCTCCTGCGTGCAGTCAACTGGGGAAAAGCCAGTATTTACTGCCAGCTTAACAGAAAGAGGCATGTCAGCAAGGTTTAGGATGTAAGATAATGATGGATATGTTTTCTGATGTGAGTGGAGGTGAGGTAATACACTGAGTTACCACACCATTCTATTTTGGAAACTTCCTGTCTGCCCACAAGGCTTTTATGCCTCACAGCTCCAAATCACAGTTTCTGCTCAGTGCCTTTAGAACATGTTTCTGAAGCTGTCTGGCATTTCCAGTGGTGTGTGTCAGTTGAGCAGGTGTATCACAATGCAGCATGCACTGTGGCCAGTGGTGATGTTACAGTATTTAGTGAATATGGCATTAGCAAATGATGCAGGGTGATTTGGCAAAAATGTATAGAACCTTTTGGGTCACTGGAACTGACATAAATACTCAAATAATTCCCGATCTGGAATACCAGAGCATTTGTCAAACCCACCCCCATCCCCCAGCCAAGAGAAACTAGGCCTCTGCCCAAGCTCTATGCAGCCCTAATGCTGTGACTAGGCAGCTTCTGTTGGGTCAAGTGGAGATTTGCCTCTGAATCTAGAGAGATTTTGCGCTTACTAGCTAGCATGGGTCAGACTAAATGTGATTTATATTTTTTATTCAAGTCTGTCTCGTCCTTGCTGAAAATGTGGGAAATCCCCATTATGTGGTTTAAGATTTTTCATAAAGACTAAGATATATTTAGGTTTTTATCATTTTTGTTGAACAGATTGTCAGGATTGCTATTGGCCATCAATAATGGTAACTAATGTGACCATTTGACTGCACTATTGCGTCTCTGAGTTATTTTTATTTTTTGTTTTCTGCTAACCCTTGGATTATTAGATTGGATGTGAATTGCGTGTCACAAGAATTTCTCATGAGGGGGGATGACAGCCAAAGCAACTACTTCTGTCTTTTCTGGCTTAATAGTCCATATAAGGAAAAAAAAATTGTGCACACATCATCACACTCTTGCATACATCATGCACAAACACAAATTACCCAGATGTAAAGCGCTGCAAAGCCAGAGTGTCATTAACTTCAGAGTAGTTCCAAGGGTGATATCGTCCAAGAAGGCAAATGAGGAAATAGTTAAATCATCAGGCAAAGAAGGAATCAAACATGCTGACACACACACACACACACGCACACACACCCTTCCTGAGTTTTCATTGAGAGCAGCCTGTATGACCCTTGTTCAACAATTGTTTCCTGGTGTGTGATGCAGGGGCCATGTTAGATAGGAAAGCCTATTGTGCAACAAGAACCAATTCACAGCGAAAGAGCAGGAAGCAGGCCAATATTACTACCAGATTAGATTTCAAGATTAAGTTACTGTACTGACCCATAATCACATAATGGATTTTGTGGTTGCTGCATTGCTATAGCTGTAACATGTAACATAATTATTTATCATTAATTGATTAGCTTTTAAATTTTAATAGCAGGTACACCTAGGGTAACAAAGTGGGTTAAGGTTTTTTTTTTTTTTTTTTTTTTTTTTTCGTCATAGTGGTAGACTGATATGAACTGGATGTTTTAGGGAACTGAATTAAGCCAGAGCGGAACATTGATGCTTCACACTAAGGGCAGTTTTGATTTGTGTCAAGATAATAAATGTTACTGTATATTACATAATACAATTGTAATAATTTTGGCCAATGGCCGATCCAATTAGCACGAAAGGTACCTGAGTGTGCCTGCATGAGCGAAGCCAGCTTTAGTAACAACAAACCTGGCACAAGCAGCAGAGCGTGTGGACAGAAAGTGGACAGAAAAAACTGAGAGCGGATTACAGAGCTGTGGCAACAAAGCAGAATGAACTCTGCCTTTCTTTTTGTTGTCTCCTTCATTTTCTCATTTTTGTTAATCCTTCCGTTTCCTCTTCTTCTTGGGTTTACATCTGGTTTGCAGGATGCATTATTGCCCTCTACGTTGTGAATTACATACACAGCAATGTTTTTCAATAAAACTTTATTGGAATTGCCCACGCCACAAAGCCAAACGGACATTCTGTTTAAACGTGCAGTGTAAGTACCCCGGTCCGGCTTACTGACCATGATGTACAGTGTAAGCACAGGGATCAGGGGCTTTAGCTGTGAAGGATGGTGGATTCAATCATCCAGTGTAAGATAATGCAACACATATGATCACCAAAAGTCATAGTGTCTGCCTGGCTTAAGAAGGACCAGAACATCTCTTTATCCATCTATTCTAAGAGCTTTTGTCTCTCTCTGCCTTGCATTCTATCTCTAACACACACACATATGCTCTCTCTCTGTCTCTCTCTTTCGCTGTCTAAGTTATTGGGCTCTGCATTGAATAAAGGGTTCCTATTATTAATTTATGGCCATTCCTTTTCTGACAAATATTTGCAGTATAAAGAAGATTTACCCAATGAATTATTGATTGCAAGACACAGGATTACAGGGTTTTGTGTACTGGAGAGGCCATGATGTCTGATCCATACATGCTGGTGAGATCAGGCTGCACAGCTAAGTGGAGGATGTTATGATGGTGAACATTTATTGAGAGGAACTAATGACCAGTCCCCAACATCTTCCTCCCCAAAGACACACTGCTGGGTGTGAGAGGTTGCAGAGGTTAATAGATCCCACAAGGAACGGCATGCCTGCACCAGATAAAAAAAAAAAAAAAAAAAAAAAATGGAGCTCAGTAGTGCAGCAGGAGTCATTTGATGAACTGGCAGAAGGGTGGTGCACTAGCTGAAGCAACACTGTCCTTAAAAACAAAGCCTGGCTACACCTTACAATAGCTATCATTATTTTCACTGGAGGAGGTTATGTTTTCGGTCCCATTTTTTTGGACTTATTTGTTAGTTGGTTAGCAGTATATCTCAAGAACCTGGCGACAGATATAAATTAAACTAAGTTGGGTTTTTGGCCAAGGAAACATGCTTAATTTAATTTTAATGGGTACAGATCCATATCCAGTTCCACTATACCAACATTGTGGTTATGGGCATTTATTAAATATACAGAATGCAGGCCACTGGCTTTGAGTTAATGTGAAAGTATTTTAACTAAAAAGATGAAAATATGTTTCTATTAGCATAAAGTTTATTACTATAAACTAGCAACTATCATTACAGTCAGTGCTAAAAACTATTAATATCTACCTCATCAGTGAAACGCTAAATTGCTAAGGTACAAACTTAATGACTGAGGGATGGATGAAGCCCAGTAACATGTTTAGTCAGGTCTGGATGATGTGTACTCACATGTACATACGAGCTATTTTGATGGCGGATACATGGCAGTTCAGCAGATATTGGTGTATTGGTGTAAAGTCACTACTGGTCTAACTAATCAAGCGCTTGGCTGTCTCCAGTCCTCTTTTTGTTGTGTATTTCACATCATTTACAGAACCTATCAATACTTCAGTGCCTGGGGGTTTAAAGAACCAACATTTCAGATACAGTTGGTGTATTGATGCCCATCAATTCTTTTTTTGCTGACCTGACTAACATCACTTAGTTTAATGACTAGTATGGTGTAATGTTGGTGTCACTTATAATTTGTGTAGGTAAAGTAATTTCTTGACAGGGTACGTTTCTACAACCCCCCCCTCCTCCTTTTTCAGTTTTTGGTGGATGAAGCAGCAGAGCAGCAGATCTGAAAGGGGAGGGGGAGGCTGATCTGAGCCTGAATAAATTCCTAAACTGATTGCAGGGTGACTTTGCAGGGGATGAAAAACCTGAAAGTCTGGGCCTAAAACCCATGGTGTGTAAACCCTAGTGATGATGTACATAATTTATACTGTCAGTGTGTATTTGAAGAAGAAGAGGCAACACAAGGGAAATGACTTAGTGGCCTAGATGCATGTTTCCTTTTTGGAGTTTCCTCTGATTAATTTCCTCTCTGTCTTTCTCTTTCATTCTGGTTGACATTCTCTTCTTTCATCATAACAGAGGAATGAAGAGAGGATGTAGGTTAACACGTCTGGGCTGCACAACATCACATCCAGCCAAATTACCCACCACCTTCTGAAGCATTCTCAACTAATGTGCTCTGATCAAATAGCTTCTGTGTTGAGTTTAACACAGTAATGGATCTCTCATTAATCTCAATTGGCTGATACTGTTGTCGCCTTTACCAGGGTAAGACAAAGTTATTGGTGTTTCTCTGTCACTACTTGCAGGCTTTGTCAAAGAATACCCTCCCTCCCTTCCACAATACCTACTTTTTTTGTCTTTCCCAGAAAGTCATATGTTTCTTCAAAAAGGGCTGCCCGTGATACACTTGTGGTTGAAGGACATTTTTATTCAGTCTATTACGAAGCTGACAGCTCTGGAAGTCCTAGCCATAAATGGATAACAGAGAATCACAACATTCCTCGCCATCCCAAGAGGCTCCCATGAACTGACTGCATGACATCATCCCTTTTCTCCAAGAACATGGCCTTCAGGAAAGTCAGAGAAGGCATCTCGACCACCAAACACAGACATCTTACATGGAAAACTAGGTTCTCTGATATATTTTTTTTTCTTTGGAGATTTAAATTAACCTCATGTTCTTCAGTGTACAAGGCTCTGGGATGGGTGGGTTGGGGGGTGTCAGAATTTGGCAAAACCTAAATTGTCAGATTAAGGAAAGGCCATTGAAGAGATTGAAGGCTGGATTATACTTTCAGCATCGACAGAGCCAAAATAGGACATTTTCAGCAGCTGTACCTAAATGGCGATCGAGTTTTTGCAAGGAGATTCGCCATTACCCTCATCTTTACCACTTCTATCAAAAGAGCATAAAGATATCCAAATGTGTTGAAACTCTTGGAGAGAAATTACCTGAATTATGGGAAGAGATAAAAATGCATGCATGCAGAAGTGGAAGTATCTGCGAGACAGATTTGGGAAAGCAAAGAAAAACTACAGGGATGTAGTTTCAGACACAACGTGTTCTAACTTTCTGAGCTGTTTTTTTTCTTCTCCTGTCCAGTTAAGTGCAGCAAACAAATGAGCCCTTGTTTTGAAGTTGTCACTATTTTGATTTCTTGTGTGAATGTGGGGAATGCATCCATGTTTATGTCCACATGTAGTGTGTGTTCAAAACCATGTGCAGGTTTGCAATTGTGTGTATGCTGCTGTCTGCATCTGTGTTCATTTTGTTGTATAATCCAGCCTTAAGACATTTCCTCATGCAGGAGTTGAGACTCTTAGTTGTTAGACTATGCTCTGTGACTTTGCCCTTCTGGAACTGGAGCATCTCTCACACTCACATGTAATGGCAGCTTACCCAGTGTGTTAATTTAACTCTCTTTAATATTTGATTATGAAAAAACTCAGCAAGTGGTTGGCTGCATGTCCTGCTCACTGTGGTGAACTCTCTCTCTCTCTCTCGCACCACTTCCACTACGGAGCCTGCAGTAGGCTTCTATTAATCTTTCCACTGCTCTTGATTGGAAAATCCTGTTGGGCTTTAGAGGAGCACTTCACTCCACGCTCAGCCCTCCCTCACACACACATGCACACACCCTCACACTGACAAATGAACACGCTTTGAGCTGAAACTAGATCAGCTGGTGTGCACTACCACAAGCGGAAGTCCTCGTGGGTCCATGTGCACCCGTGATTAAATGACATTTCATGCAGTAATGATATGTATTCTGTGTGTGTGTGTTGTCTGTGTAGTAGTGCGCATGTGCAAGGCCTATATATATATTTGCACATTTTCTCACAAACTCTCTGGTTCTCTCATGCATTTTACATGGCTTTATGGGAAAGCGGAATGGGGCTAACAGCAGCATGACAACCCAGCTGACTCACTAGCCAGGGTAGGCATTTCACCACCAGCACTTGTTACTGTGGTGTCGGGCTCTCTCAGCACAAGTCAACAGCACGTGTACTAAAGGTCCACATTTGAATTTTACAGAGGGCCAGAGGTCTCCAGAACAATGCCAACACACTGAAATTCAAGCTGTCATGTTATGTCCATAACATAAGAAAAACTTCATACATTAAGCAGCTCATCATATAACTTAGCCTTGACTACTTCATCCGAACACTCCTTAACAATGCCTGCATCAGAAAAAGGCTTTTGTGCTGCCCATGAACCCAGGCTGCTCTGAGTGAGGCTTCAGCTGCTCTCTCTTGCTGAGTCATGGATCTGACAAACAATCTGTGTGAGGCGTCATATAAAGATTTCAACTGAGTAAGATTTGCTGTCCTCACCTCAGTGTCCTGTGGATATTCCTGTACTTCGTCTCATAGTGGTGTTTTACATGACCACTCTGTATGACAGCCACTGTGTCAAGCACACAGGTTTGGTGTTGGACTTTAGGAGAATGAATGCATGTTTGTCTGTCCATTCCTCTTTGAGTTCGCTGTTCTCCCGATCAATGTTCCTTTTCTTTGCTAACACTAACTTTGAGAGTGACATTTTGCAGCCGGCATTAGCGATGGTATTCCTGGGTCACTGACTGACAAGTAGCAAATCACGGTCACAGTAGCAACATTATCATCTTATGAACTGGAGTGAACATGCATACAGAAACAGGCGAAGGATGCATGCATACACACAAATAAAAATGTAGTCTTGCTGTCTGCAAAGCATGTCACATTCTTTAAGCACGTTTGGGCATAAATATATGTACACGTTCAATCACATTAGCAACAAGGTGAACACAAGGAAATATATAGCCTAATATGTGACACATGGTCTGGACTGATTTGCAGTGCGGTCCTGATGTGGACTTTGGTCCAGACTTTGAGAAACACACTACATTAACACGCATGTACACATACACAGAGTGCTCAAGTCTTTTGAGAGCCAGAATAGTTGATGTGGAGGCCAAATCCTCAGCCATGACATGGTGGGTGAAAATCGCCACTAATCCATATTGGCTGCCATGTGATCTTGATTTCAGATAACACCATGCTAATCAGTCTTACTTCCTTAGTCTTTTATATACCACCATTTATAAGGCACGTGTCCACACCTGGCTATGTGTTTGTAGGTGTGCGAAATATAGGACTTCAGTTATTGTATACACACCGCATATGATTGTGCACTATGTGTCTTTTACCATTTTCTGTGTGTGTTTGCACATGGCTCCACAGACATCATGTGTAAATGGTTGTGACATTGAGTATTTTTGCAGCCACAATGAAAATCAATACAGCTGGGAATTGATAGTGCTATAAACAGGCCCGGGGTTATTGCTTAGTCAATATGACCCATCTAGTCTCTAGAGTCCCAGCTGAGCCTGGCAACATGTGGCCAATGGTAGTAGTAAACACATGCTGATAGAAACAATGCCTGTCTTTGACGTTCACAACAGTTTTACACCAAATGCAGAGCAATGTGTCACCCATGTCATTTCATCACCCACAGGCCAAGACCTTATTGATCGAACCCAGTTGATATTTAGTTTTGTGTTCTCTACCTGTTTGTGAATCCACAAGAGTTTCATTTTGACTGGAAGTGGAGGTTTCTTATAGAAATCCATGGTGCTGGTATTGCAATTCACAGCAAAATGAGCATGTAAAATGGATTAACTGTCAGCCATAATGAGCATGCTACAATGATTTGGGGACTTAGTTAACTTGGTTATCCAGGATCCCTAAAAGTATATTATAGTGTAAATGCTACACAGTGCCTTTCGTGCTGCAGGAACTTTTTCAGGAACTCTGGAACCTTGTCAGGGATTCAGGAAGTTCCTTTTTCTTGCACTAAGGAACCAGGACACTTTCTGGAATTATACTTCCTGAACCAATTTTTAGCTCTTGCTCCTAGGCAGGTACTAGCCGATGGATCACGAACTGCTGACTGGAGCTTGCTAATTGGTCAAAAGCAAGCCCCCCCAGCCCAATCATTTTGCATTGATTTTATTTTATAAACTAATCCTTATATTTCAACTTTACATTACTGATACAAAAGTTAACACGACCAGCATGATCGGAGAGTTAAAAAAAACAAAACAAAATTGGATGTTTAGAGTGGGTAATGAATACTAAAGACTCAATTGGTTGTGAATATATGAGCAGCTATTACCTGCTAAGGTGTATTTTCCACTGAACCGTTTCCTTCTACTATAAAAGTTTAATCACTTAATGCTCCAAGTACACTAAATTTACTGATGGTGTGTTGTAACTTGTGCAACAACATTGATACTATGACAAGTACATACTAAATCATGTGTCACCAGCTTGAGAAAATCCTCCGTTTTCAAATGGGTGTCATAAACCTAAAGGAGTGCAGAGAGATTCTGAGAAATGAACCCAGTGACCCCAAGTCAGTTTTATGGATTAATTTAGGGTTGTGTGTGTTCCACTGCTTTATATATTATACTCTGTTAACCCTATGATTGTCACCCGTCATTGCCATTAACCCCGACATGCGCTCATTAACCAGCAGCTAACAGGACCACCATGCAGGCTACATGTTTGTTGAAGCCAGTGGTTCTTGTCAGGAGATGAGTTCCCACTAAGATTTTTGAAATGTGATGCTTTTGCAGTATTTTTCATGTCTAGTCTCATGATATGAGCTGTAACAGGCTGTAATGGCCCTGAGAAAGATACCCTTTAATGCCTGCAAAACATGTATCATGCAGTTAAGTAAATTATACACTCCATGCTCATGCTAAACATCCTGGCTAGATTATGACCACTTTATACCAAAGAATAACAAAGGGACAAGAGAAAAATGTGGTATATTTAGCCCAGCTTTATCTGGACAGAAGGTTTTCTTTGAGACTTGTAGCAGTAGTTTTGACTGAAAACCCGCAGTCTGTGGCTCAAATTACCTCCCTTACTGAAAATAGCATAGAGAGAGAAAGAACTTTTCCCAACATTTCAGTAGTTATTTTGTATATTATAGCATATTTGAGCAGGAACCACTTCTGCAAGTTTTAATTTATCCTCTGTTACATTCAGCGTACAAATTTAACATGAAATTAAACAGCGCAGTGGTATTCCTTCTCTGAAGACTGAATTTAGGGCGTTTTCAGACCTGTAGTTTGTTTGCTTTGTTCCAAATCGGGGACTAAATTGTTACAATGTTGCGTGGTTTGTTAAATTTTTGGTCGGTTTGGTTTCACACAGAAAAAATTCCAAGCAAACACAAATATATCAACAACAGCCATGTGAGAGCGCTTACTCGAATCATTGGTCAAGAATCTCTGGGGCCAGAAGCGAGAAAATAAAAACTGAAAGAAGTTACTGTGCTGGGGTAGCAAAGAAACATGAACAACCACAAAACTGGGATACTTTGCCAGTTGTAGTCATCAGTTTGGCCATGTACCAAGCAAAATTATGTCAGTGGAATGCTGAATTTGGCTTCAAGACAACATCTGGAAAACTGTATTCACATTATGTAAAGAAGATGTGCTGCCTTCAAATAGCTGAACAGTAGACTGGAGCTCATGCAGAATAACCACATGCTAACCTTCATCATGTTAATCTGAATATGTGTGTTAGGTAACGTTGATGTGTTACAATCTTTTCACAGCACCTCTTTGGTTTGTTATGGATAATCAAAGGTGTAGGTCATGCTAACTGTGCATACCTATTCGCTCTTTCTGTTTTCTAGATCAATCAGTAGAAAATAAGATCACCATGTAATTGTTTTATGCCTAGTTCGGATCACATTCACATTACAAACAAACCGCTCCAGAGTTTGTTTCAGACTGGGCCAAAATGGTCTCAGTATGGTCGTTTTTAGTCTCATCCAAGTGCAATTGCTCTGTTAAACCTAATAGACATGTTTTGCTGTACTGGATTATATATCTCAAGCGTGTTTCAAGTCTTTACAAGTTGATGTTAATAGCATACTGGAGTGAACTGAAGTGGCAGTCTGGAAGATAGGGAGAAAAATATTATACATGGGGCTCGAACATGCACAGTTGGCAGTATGATCATTTAAGATGGCAAGTTCATTAGTATAGCAGTGAGTCAAGCAAAATGATCTTGTACAAAAAAGACATAGGGCACTGACTCACTCTGGACACATTGCTACTGTGTTCAACACAACTGTTGCATCTTTACCACCTGTGATGTGTTGTTTTGCTTTGCAGAGAGTGAACTTGTGGTGTCTCAAAAGAATACAACATCAGCCTGTGCTGGATAAGCTGCTGTTCGTGTGATGGATGTTTTCATCGTCCATTTTTATTGGTTTCCTGCTGCCTGAACCAAGACGCAAAAGCAACTAGAGTAAGCTTTCCTTACTGCTGTTACAGCTCCTTATTTCATTAAAACACAAAATGCTATTCGGGGGTGTATCAATGTGTGTTTTCAGACTTGTGTGTAGGCTGCTCTCATCTGCGCAAGGTCAAAGTGACCCATGTGTTCGTGTGCATGACAACAAAGACTGAACGTTTGCCCTCTTTTACTGTTTACTGCCTTTTATATTTTTGTAAGATGAAAACACAATTTCCTTCTGCTAGCTCCACATCCTACGCCTTTATGTTTTTGGCAGGCAGTTGGACGAAACTGTCATCTGAGTTTAACTTTGACACAGAAGGACGTAGATGGAGGAAGCAGCAGGATGACCAAGGCCCACGTTGTTCCCGTTATCTTTTCAAGGAAGTGTCACTGTATCAAATATTGGCTTCAGACAGCATGAGCAGTAATTTTGCACGTTTTGACCTGCAATGCAGAGCATCGTTGCACAAATCGACCGATGATTACAAGACTTATTTGATATTTTGTGGCTTCAAAAACAGACGGTTGTTAATTAAAACACAAAGCTGGGGGATAGAAAAAAAAATTGAGAAAACCTAAAAATAGTTTCACAGTGACTCATGGTGGCTTGTGTGTGTGTGCGTATGTGTGTGTGTGTGTGTTTGTGTGTGTATGTGTGTGTGTGTGTGTGCGTGTGTGTGGGTGGGTGGGGGGTGACCTGGTGGTGACCTCATGTTAGTTGTTGTGCATTTTGCCAGAGGAAAATGGTAAAATTTAGATGAATATGGTCTGGCTGTGTTTAATTACATTGTTTTTTTTTTAACTGAATATACACACACACATACGTATAAATGTGTGTGGTGTGAGAGAAAATGTGTGAATATGTGATGGACCTTTGGAGTACAGATGGAGATTGCCATCCTGACTCTGTTCTGCCCTTTGCCAGGTCACATGACCTCTCTCTCTCTCTCTCTCTCTCTCTCTCTCTCACACACACACATTCTGGTTCATAAACTTGAGGTAACCTCAGTTTACAAACTCATATACGTAGGAAAGAGCCCCTAATGTTTCATATTTGCATACTGTACATATTTTCATCTTACTGACACACAGCCACATAGCCAGAAGCTAAAGTGGGATATATTTTGTCCAAGTTGGAGAAGGAAGATCTAGGTTAGCACATGCCCTGAGGTGAATGTAATGTTATTTTATGATTTTATTTTTAATTTATATATTTTAAATTCTCCTGGGGACAGTGACTAAGTCATTGTTTCTGTAGCACATGCACACACACTCTGTAAATGGCCCCAGATTGATTGAATGATTTGCAAAAAAAAAAAAAAAAAANAAAAAAAAAAAAAAAAAAATCCAACACATATGCAGGTTGGTGTTTGTTCGGTGAGTCAGCTTACAGGAGGCGATGCTGGTGGAATCATGCTTTTAAAATAATGAATTGCTGCTGTGTGGAGCCTACTAGGGTTGTCAAAAAATAGACCAAGACCACTGCTTGAGAGAAAAGAAATTACACGAAACACCCACATTCAGACACATTTTGCTGCAAGCATGACATGAAAATGCATGGTACACTGGGAAACTGTGACAGTAGAGCGATATGTGCTGGCAAAGTAAAATGATGAAGATTTTGCCAATTTTGTTTGCCACGTTTGTTTGCATCCCACAACTCTATTGGGTTTGAATAAATGGGAAACAACAGTGTGGCGTAAACCATGAAGACTAATTTCCATCTGTGTGGGTTACAACCCATTTATCTACTTAGCTGTTTAAAAAGCTGTTTCAAAACATCCACAGGCATATTGTGCTTAAGTTTATTCCTATTACTCTTCATTCTTTCTTTCTTTACCAATTAGTTAAAACATATTGGTGGTTTTTGAATGTCACGTGTTTTGAATTTGGATATTTAAGAAAGTAAATTTTAGAAATGTTTTTTCTACCTTCCAGAGTGCCATTGGTTTCAGTTCATTCCAACTCGCTATTAAAATAAACTTGTAGAGACTTGAAATGTACTAGATTAACACAATGTTTATTACATTTTTTTGCTGAAATAAATTAACCGAACCAACGTGAAAATGTATGTCTCTACCAGGGAATATAGTCCCAGCAGAAGACTGCTTTTACCAAGAAATTAGAACGACCATGCCTTCTACAATCATGTGGAAGTGTTAACTGGGGGGGAAAAAAAATGTAATTTTAAGGTGGATATATTGACTGAATATTTGATACTGAAAGACTGGGGGAGTTGGCAAAATAACACAAAAACTAAAACATGGTTTTATGTTTTCCAACAGGTGATTGTTCTTACCTCTTGTTCTCAGGACTACAAGACAAAATAAAAAGTAGAGGCTAGCAGAAGCTGCCATTCTTCTCAGCAAGTGTTTATTTGTGATGATATAATACTGTCTTAAAATCAAGGTAGTGCAGTTTAAAGTACTGGGTTACATGTTGTGTTCTTTTCTTGTTAAGTTATTTTTGAGCATTTTTTTTTTTTTTCATAGATTGTTGACAGGAAATGAGAGACAGGAGGAAAACGACATGAAACAAATTTCCACATTTGGAATCAAACTGCAATCAAAATCTTTTTTTTTTTTTATGTGTCGCCTAAGTGAGAAAAAAGAATATCTGTGTCAATAATTTAAGCATCTCATTCCTGGTTTGGTTAAATTTCAAGGAAGTCTCTCTCGGTCTGGAGCTCACTCTGTTATGCGGTTTTGCGTGAGTGAGTGTGTGTTCAACCTGTTGATCCTGACACACTTGCTGCTAGTGGTACCCATAAAACAACCCCCCCCCCCCCNCCCCCCCCCCCACCACAGCTTCTCCTCCCTCACTTTCTCTGATGTGCAAAATTGTGTGTGAGGGACTGTTGAATAATTGAACAGCACGGCGATGGTGCTTTGTGACGTCGCACTTTGCTTGTTTCATTCTGCGTGTGCGAGTGTGTTTGTTAATGGGAGGGGCTCACAAAAAGACAGCACAGAGATTGATTTTGTATATGTGTGCATTTGTTTGCGAGAGACAATGTTTGGGTTTGGCAAATGTAACGCAGTAGACCATACACACTATTGACCGGTGTGGGTTGAGAAAGGCTCCACTGAAAAGGCCCTGCTGGTTGCCAGAGAGGATGAATGGCTTTAATAGAGAAAAGCCAGGCTTTGCTCCAGAGGGACAGACCCACTCCAACCCCTGCAGGATGCTCTAAAAAAGCTTTTACAGTGAGTGAGGGGTGGTTTGTGTGAGGATGCTGGAGTGGAGTGTTGTGCTTAGGTGGGCACGCTTGTGTTTATGAGCATATCTCTATTTTTATTCTGTTTAGAGAAATATGGATGTACTGGAGATGGAACATTGTTAATGCTTTACCCGATGGCTCTTTGAGTTCTTTTCATTAAGGCTGAGTGACAAATTTTGATCAAAAAATACTGTCATTCAATAAATAGTTCTGACAGTTGAAGAGTGCGTGACAGCACTGGCCGAAAAAAATAAAAGAGGAATTAATTTTTAAAAAAACACGCTAACTACGCAGCATCGCGCTAAAATAAATAAAGTTTATTTGCATAGCACCTTTCAAGAGCAAATGTCACAAAGTGCTTCACAATAAAAAAAAAACATTAAAATGGAACTATAAAAAACATACAAAATAAAAACAGCACACTACCTAAGAAAGATACAAATAAATAAAATATGCAACAGAAACATGCTACCCAAAAGCAGTTTTTAAAAGATGAGTCATAAGCTGCTTCTTAAAAGAATCCACAGATCTCAAGCTTGGTGGGAGAGAGTTCCACAATGTAGGAGCCGTGACCTCAAAGGCTCTGTCACCTTTAGATTTGAGCCTTGAACAAGGAATGAAATGACTAGCAGACCCTGGTCAGACGATCTGAGAATCCTGCCCAGAGTATAAGGCTGTATGAGTTCCACAATGTAGGTCGGCATTTGGCCATGCAGAGCCAAACACCAAGAAGCATAGCATAGCATAAAGCTTCCCTTATGTTAACCAGTGCACTATTGTCCTGTTAAGGTAGCACTGTTGTAAAGGGTGTCACAGGTAAAAGCCAATGAAGATCGATGTGTTAAAGAGCAGCTTGATATTTAAAGCCACGCTTTATGATGCCTCCTCTAGTATCAAAGCAACCTTGACATGTGAAATCGGCAAAGGAAATCTAAATTCTCTGCTTTAGACTTCCACATTTTAAGAGATTGACACAAGATAGGTAGATCCCTGACAAGTAAGGCCTATTTCAAGGAAAACACCAAAATATGCTGGTTAACAGATGTTTATGAATGAGGGAACATGGGTGCGTGATGATATTAGCCTTTATCATGAGGGATACAATCTTCGGTTTTATAGTGCTAAATACAGTGTGTCATACCAAACCACAAGGCAGCTCTCCATAAAGGAGAGATTATCCTTCACTCGGATACTTCCAAACACCTCACACAGCCCTGAGCTAGCTTAATATTGCATAACTGCCACTTTATACATGAATCCTATATATGGACATAAGTGAGGGGGAAAAAATAGTGCTGGCAAGAGAAATTTCTCACATGTGAAGGCTTTAATCCATGTGTGTCCTACCACCATTTTCTAATATCCTATCCTACATCACTGCAAGTGGCTTTTCCACTGCATTATAGAGATTAATAGTGATATTGACCTATATGCTTTACACTCATGCTTGTAGGTCAGTAACACAGTTAGCCATTTAAATGTATGAATGATTTGGCTTGGCTGTATCTGGAGCTAATCTGTCTTAATGGGTGTGTAAATAAAGTGGAGGGTTGCTGCTTTGTACCCTGACATTAATGGAAGCGCGGCTAGTAGGATGCTAGCATTTTATCTGCGTATGATTTCAAACTCAGGTCAAGAGCAGAAGTAACCTAGAAGTTAATGAACAACTGAACGTTGCCATCATTTAAATGCATGTGGAGCATCCTCTCTGAACTGTATATTGACCAAAGTTATTTGTTTTCTGAAAAAATCAAACAGCGGAAAAATGTTTTGCTGCTTTGGCAATAAATATGCTACAAATAAAACAGAACTCATTGGTTCCATTCAGCTCTGTATACAAACAGTCTTCCCCCCAAAAAACATAAGAAAGCATTAATCACAAAATCCAAAATTACCAGCAACTAACCCAAAAACCTCTTTGACAGATTAATGAGCAACGATCCCCATCCACACAGAGGAGTTAAGTTTTCACAATAGCATTATTAATGCACTGGATTTAATTCCATTATCAGTAATACACAGGTACACATCAAGCACACTGGCTGTCAGGCTAAAAACATGGTTTGAACCATTATGTTACATTTCTTGGATAATTTGAATGCATGCTATTTCCCAGCGTTTGTCCACGCTGCGATTTAGGCAAAAATGTGAGATGCTACATGAGTGGAATTAACAGGATTGCATCATTTGCTGAATCTATTTATAATGTGTTGCGTAATCAGAGAATGAAGGAAAGACTGCAAGGTGAGGTGAAGCTTAGTCTGATTATAATTTTCATGTTTAAATAAATCAATAAATAAATCAATTTACAATCACATGACCTCTGTCTCCTATCATGATCTCTCTTAATTGAAGTAAGCTTTTATGTTGATTCATGCTGTTTCATTCTACTTATGGCGTTTATATGACATTTAAAAAGTCTAATCAAAGCTTTAAGGTGCATGTAAACATACCAATTGACTGTTTTTTTTTTGTGCCTTTTTTAAGGGAAATTCCACAGTATTTTTGGGGAAAGTAAGATCAGTCTCCTCAACCTGATTTTCCCAGCTAGCATTACGGTTGAACTTAGTGACCTCAGTGTTTGCATATGAAGACACTGGTTAATTTTTAATTTGGTCTTTGCTGTTGCTAAATTTAGCATTGGATTGTGCACAGGCTGAGCTTTGGTCAGCACGTCATTCTTGGAGAGCTTCTATGTGCAAATCTGTGCCAGTAAAAGGTCAATGTCTGTGCCAAGTTAAACGTCTAACAGCTATGCGAGTGGACTGGCCCCTGTGACATTTTGAGCTGTTGTGGACATCATAGGAAATTACTTCAGATAGATTACAGATTTAGAGTTTTGAGTCTGTCTCTTTTTTTGTCTTATATTTATGATCCACCAGCATCCACATTTCCTTAAAGCTAATCTGGAAAGGTTGCATTCTTTGGTTTGCAGTGTATGTGTTTGTGTGTGCACATCTCAACAGTGTCACTAAGCTCCTGAGACGAAGCTGCCCCAGAGTCTCCAAATCCTGCTTTAGAGTGTGGTGTGTGTGTGTGCGTGCACACGCACGTGTGTATTCCTCACTCTGTGAAAATGAGTCAGTGCTATAAAAATCCACACCATGCTGCCCTGGCAGGATAATCAGGACATAATGTTTAGTTTCTTTCTATCTCACTGGATTAGTTTATTTTCATCCAGAGGAAATTTGGCATTTGTGGAAATTGCCTCGTATTTGGTTGTCTCAGCTGTATTTAAAGCAGTGTTTCACTAAGGCACATGCAGTTTAAGTTGAGCCAGGTTTATTTGTGCAGCCCGATATCACATGCACACATTTAAAGCACACTTGCTGTAGATCCAGTATGTGACTCATCAAACATTCAGCTTTTCTTCAACCTAGACTCTCATTGATCACATTCAGACAAAAATGGAGTTTGAAAGTATCATACAGGTCACAAAATATTATGACAAGGATCACGGGTGTGTGTTCAAACTGAAATGTGCTTGAAGTGTCAGAGTTGTTTACAGTGGACCAGTGCGTCCTAATCCGCTCTTTCACAATTCGCCACACTTGCATCTAGAAACTACAGTTGATTATCATATTTCAGTACTTTGAGAAGCTTGCCAAAGCGAATTGAATAATCAGCCAAAGCAAAGTGTGTCCATAAGACAATTACAATGGAAATTGGCATGTAAAGAAAGTTGGCACTGAATAATTGGTCAGATTTTTACTCATTCTTTGATGAGATATTTCACGATAAGTTTGTTCATTGTTTCGTGTACTTTGTTGAGACAAAGTTCTTGTTCTCGACTATCTGTATAAAGACAGTAACCATTGATGCACTAAGCAGTTTTACTTATATTCATGGATGAAAAAGTGTAGAAAAATGTGTTTATATTTACTGACATAAGGTTAATTAATTTCTTTGACATTTGCACCAAAACATCAATGCCACCGGAAATGTAGATTTTGAAAGGATACCCAGCCCTACTAGGAGCCATGAAGAGTAGCTTCTACTGTTGGCTATTGAACAGTTTTTTTCTCAAACAACTGAGGGTTTAGTGCCTTGCTCAGAGATACTTTGATTGTTTTAGACAAAAAGGCATACTCCCCACAGACTTTCCAAGCCGTCCACTCAGGAAGTGAAGTAATCATAGAGCCACAGGGCAGCCAGTATTTTCTGCGAACAGTTCATGAACTTGTAAAAAACTAAAAAGGGGCCCTGTCAGCTTAAGTCTTACTTTGATACCAAAGGCCACATGCTACTTGATGAGTTGTTTGGCCCATCCCTCAGCAAGCTGTTGTATATTAGATTGTTTTACAGAAGAATATACAGTAAATTTAAAGGACCATACGGCCATTTTGCATGTTTGAGCCTAATATATTCAATTTTCATACATGTTACATTACCGACAACCATTTCCCNGCATGTTTGAGCCTAATATATTCAATTTTCATACATGTTACATTACCGACAACCATTTCCCAAAGGATAAAACCATATTTCAGCTTCCCTGATATTTTGCAAAATCTCTTAATCTTTCGAAATCAAGTAATACGCCCATCTTAAAAATCAGTGTTTTGCCTGCTAATAGTTATGCAGCCTTATGAAGTCACGGTTGTTTAAATTTTTCGATAAACACAGGTCTTCTTTTGGGACTATATTCCCTGGTGGACACATACATTCACTCCACACTTTTCATTGGGCTTAAATACTAAAATTATGTAACTTCGGAAAAAAACCTGAATATATGTCTTGTTCACGATGATGGATTACCTATCCAAGAACATTTCAAGTATCAAGTCGATTTTAATAGCATACTAGAATGAACTGAGACCACTGGCGGTCTGGAAAGTATGCTTTGGGAAATGGTTGTCGATAATGTAACGTGTGAAAATTGAATATATTAGGCTCAAACATGCAAAATTGGAGGTATGGTCCTTTAAACATGGTTGCTAAAACAGGCTGCGCAGCCAAGTTGTAACACGGAAATCGTTCAGTGATGACTTGTGACGCAGAAGTTCTGATTCATATCACAGCGTGTCATGTAACAGCAGGAACAGAAAGTAGGAGTTGAATACCAGGACTTTGATCATTAGCCAATGCACCAGCAAAACCCCGTCAGGAATGTCAGGCATGACATTTTATCTTACCACATTTGTGAGAGCCTTCATTGCCATAGGACAAGCAACGTTCAATTAACTCCAATTTACTCCACCAAGACCAGATCACTTCGAAATGTAGCTTAATAAAAAAAAACAAAAAACAAAAGAGACAAGTGAGACCTGAAACCATGAAGTTGTCAAATGGATCATCTATGGCTTTGAATTACCTTGCTGTCTGTTTCTCTCTCGCTTCTTAGATCCTCACGGTTTCTGACACCATCACATCCTCTGTGCTCAGCTTTTGTCCCATGCTGTCTTCCTCTGTGGAACATATTCCAACGTAACTTGTCTCAGCTGCTCTCTGACCTTTGCCCTCCCTGCAAAATTCCTTAAAACAGCACACACACACACACACACACACACACACACACACACACACACACACACACACACACATCACACTCAAGGAAGTACTTCTCTCATTTTTTTTCTTTTATTCTGTCTTTCTTTCTGTTCTTGTCCTCACAGAAACCATTCAATACTACCACTATTCAGGTCTGATTGTTTGAGTTCACGTGTAATTTGTGAACACGTGGACATGACAACATGTGATTTAAATGATCAGGTTTCAGTCCAATATCTGTCGCTTTCGATCAGCTCAGTTTGCTTTTAAGGTATTAGATTAAAGAACAAAAGTGACATCAAGATAGTGAAAGGTTAACAAATAAAAAGGATTTCACTAACTTTTCACTCTTTTGCACTCGACATCTCTCTCTCTGCCTCTATCTCTCTATTGCTTTACCACTTTATCTCCTCATTGATTGGTCACGCTCTCCACTTTCCAATGCAAATGCCAAGAAGGCCAGAGGAAGCGAGGAAGAGGAGGAGCAGAACTGTGGCCACAACTTTCCCAGAGGCTGATACAAGCGTCAGTTTGTGTTATAAATCATTCAGGGACACTCAGAGGGCAGGCACAATACATTTTTATCCCTCCTCTCCCACGCCTCCATCCGCTCTCCACCTTTATTATTGAAAGCCGTTCCTCTGAGCGCCCGGTCGGTTGCTCGGCATGATCAAAAAGAGAGAAAGGGGAGGGAGTGATAAGAGTAAGATGGGAGGATGGTGAAAAATGGACAGACGAGACAGGTAGGAGAAAAGAAGAAGGGATGTCTCTGGCTCACTCTGGTTCGATTCCACCCAGAAAGTGATCATGTGGTCATGTGGCCTTTGATGTGCTGAATAATGCATCAGATTCTGTAGCTGTCAGCTGACTTGTTTGCATCAGTTGACTTGTTGTGTGTTGGTTTAAAGTTGAGGGATTTAACCGGCTAGTCAGTTAGACAAGTATTTGACTAACAAACCACGAGTCAAAGCTGCGACACAAAGAGAAACACAAATCGCTGACGGCGCTCCGCTGTCAGAATGACTTGCTGAGATTTGATGTGAGCGTAGATGTGAAAGAGAAATATTGTATTGGTGCTTTCCTGTGGGCATGTGCATGCTTGTGTGTTCACAGTTGTGTGTCAAGTGTCCTTGCAGGCATGCACGTGAGAGAGAGGGAGAGATGTGCTTGGCGGCAAACAGAAGGCATTGTCTGGTTAAAAAGCCAAGACATTTAGTTTAAGAGGCCTTTCTCCCTGTGCATGCCAACCCCAAACAGGGATGAGCAGGTGTGGAAAATCACATGAACATGTTGATGATCTTTAACTCTCATGAAAAATTAGAGTTTTTGCTGAGATTTGATGTGACTTACTCTTCATAAATTACCTCATGCAGCATGTTGAAACATCCAGCCTGTGTATCACAAGCATTTTCCTCATCATAATGGTACATAAATAGTGGCTGTGATGGCAGTAATGTTAAATTCAAGATTCAAGGCCTCTGTAAACCTGTTGCAAAGAATATTGCTCATCTTTCATGGAGTTGATAAAAGGGTCATTGATGCTTTCCATACAATGCTCGAGGAGTTGATAAACAGAGAGTAATATCTGATAATTTTTATGATTTTTTTTTTTTCCCCACTANTCGAGGAGTTGATAAACAGAGAGTAATATCTGATAATTTTTATGATTTTTTTTTTTTCCCCACTAATTCAACTGTTTGGTGTTGTGAGGAAACTGGAAAACTTTTGCTCTGTGTGCTGGAAAAATAGCAAGTTTCCCCTGTTCCTTCCATGTCTCAGTGTCTCTTTGCACTGTCGAGCAGTCTTGCAAATTTCTTGACTACTGTAGAAGTTGCTAGTCATCTGTAATAGTAAAATAGCAATAGCTGCACTTATGCAAGTCTCAATGATGAGCAAAAGGACAAAAAAAAGAACAATAAGTTGAGAGTAAAGGCCTCAGTATACATCATACAAAGTGCAATGTTTAGGGCAAAGGAATTCTTGAAGGTTCAAATCCGCTGGCTCCTCACCGGTGATGTAGTCAGTCATGTGACATGGATCAATGATGTTCCAGGAGCCGTTCATAACGACAATGCTGCACATAGAATTCTCGTTCGCCGGCCTGTTCTTTCATTTTACATATTTTGAAGTATTCAGGGGCCTCAACATATTTTATACAAGAAGGGATGAAGAAGGGATGAAGAATTTGCAAAACTACTGCCTAGATGTTAAGTGCATCAGCTTACCATCGCTGTCATACAGGTGTAGAAATAGAGGTTAAGTTTATTTGTCTCCAAAGGGCAATTGGGCGTGCAGCTTTACATAAAAGATGAAAGACATACGTAAGACATTAAACACAGAACATTAAAACCATATTTCCATCAGCAGTTAGGTTTGAGCAATACGTTATGCAAGCATGAAAGGTTTCAGAATGTCAAAATGCAACACGTCACCTTAATCTAATGGTTCTGTTGTTTTTTCATCTCTCTTCTTCTTCTTCACCTCAGGTTTTACTCCAGTCATGAGGCAAGACGGCAGCAAGTCACATACAGGCTTTGACTGAGGAAACGGGAAGAGCGAGTGAGAGGGGTCAGCCCCACTCCGCCTTTACACCTTTCCTACAGGTAGGCTAATATAGAACACAGTGGTTATCATTGATAATCCATGATAGTATTAAGAGGCTCAGTTCATAGTCATGGTCTTCTTTCATCATGTTCTATTATCATTTAAAATGTGAGTGTTTAAGATTTATATTGTTTGTTTTTTCCCATCATTTCCATTTTTGACAACATAACACGAGAATTGAATTACTTCACCCAACAGTTCATCATGTTTCACTTTTTTGTACAATTTCAATGTGAATGTTTTTTTTTTTGTTTTTTTTTTAACTTTTTCACATTAAGGTGAAAGGTCAAAAGGAGGGACATGAGGAGAACTGTAGAGGCAGCTGGTGAAGGAATGGCAGTGTTGGTGTTTGTTGATGTGGTGATAATGGAAATTACAACACAACACAACACATCACATTATAATCACATAGCCAATCTCAGTCATTAAATTCAGATGAGGTCAGGTTTGTGCGTGCACTTGTGCGTATTCTTTCTTATGTCCCATCCATCTGTACTCACAGCACACACACACACTTCATAAAAGGAACGACCACTCTCTAATTTTCCAAGAAAGATCTTCATCACATTTAGATCATTAGAAATGCATACTCATCACCATGCAACCCGGCCCTGTGGCTTTAAATAGGTTTTTATATTTTTAATAAGGAGGTTGACCCATTTCATGTCATGCAGCAGGCATGCACGTGCATGTGCGTGCCACCGTGCACACATGCACACACTACTCTCCAGGGTCTTTGCACTGGGCTGATACGTGAAGCTCTATCTGTTCATTCTCTTTACATTTTGATTAGAATGGGATTACTAAAGTGCAATGATTTTGTCTCTCTCTCTCTCTCTCTCTCTCTCTCTCTCTCTCTCTCTCTGTGTACGTGTGTGTACGTGTGTGTGCGTGTGTGTGTGTGTGTGTGTGTGTGTGTGTGTGTGTGTTCCAGGCTTCCATGATCACACACACATATACTGTATGCTGCTATAATACTCTAAGCCTACTCTATCTGTAATATCATGATAGGAGTAAAGGGAGCTGTATTATTATGTAATTGTTATTCTATCTCCCACCACATGCATTCAGGCACACACGCACATACAAGCACACTCACACATACAGTACATAGCCCTTACAGTGTGTCTCAATACACAATTTGGTGGATTTACCAGTTGTTTTTTTTCCGTTTCTGATTAGAGCTGACAGTTTGAATCCCAGTAAGAATTCCCACAGTCTGCCTAATTCTTCTTCCTGCCTAAAGCCGGGAGGGGGGCTAGTAAGCCGCTAAAGCTGCATGCACACACATACAGCACGCACATGTGCCTGCTCTCACGAATATAATGATATACTGCATATGAATTCATACGCTGTCCATTGATATATGGAGTACAAGTATGCACGCATATTCATAATAAGCACATACATTCACAGGCATTTGTAGTACATGTGCATACACACACACACACACACTCCTGCACATATGCAACTTCAGAAGCATGCACTTCACTTGCTCCTTTGCAAAAGTTTAGACTGAATACAAGCGAACCCAGGAGACAGAGCGTAAAGAGAGATAGTAAAAGGATATTTTCTTCCTCATCAAAGCGGTTCTATTCACAGGCATTGATGAAAGAAAAGGGAATTACAAAGAGGTGAAGTGTTAAAGAGCTGGAAGAGGTAAGAGAGAAGCCTGAAGGAATAGGAGGAGGGAGGGAGAGAGAGATGTTATCTTACATGCAGTTGCTTTGTGACTGCTGTTTTGTCCACACAGAGGGTACTTTTCTCTGGAAAGTTGTTCTCCATCAAACGCCGTTGAACACTGGAGTCCAGACTGAAGTTTGCCAAAAAATACGGGACTCCACATGGACCTTTTTGAGAAAAGGCTGTCTTCTTGCCACCCTCCCGTACAAGCCAGATGCTGCAGTATCTTTGCTACTGTTGTCTGATGCACATCTTGTACTCTGTTTGGCCATAAAATCCTGTAGGTCTTTCAGACTTTCGTTGGATTCCCAGCGTCTCTCTGACCGATTGTCTTCTGTCCCACTCTCTTAGCTTTGATGGACGCCCTGATTTTGGCAGGTGTTGTGCACTTCCCACTTCTTAAGGTATATTCAAAGTGTGTAAATCTTTTTTATATCCCATCTGATGTGTGCCATTCCACAACTTTTGTCACAGACTTGTTTTGAAGGTCTTTGGTGGTTCTGTCTTTGTGGTTGACTTTATTACAATCTGAAGGTCCACAGCAAAGAGCTGCTTTTATTTAAATTCTCAGGTTACTTGCAGTGATTCCAAACAGGTGTTGGACAATTAAGTTTTGTGATCTAGAAGGTAATTTGAAGGCAGGAGGTTATTCCTGAGCCAGTTTAAGTGACGCTATATTAAAGTGGGTGCATACTGATCTAACCTAGATATTGCAGTTGTTTATTTTTGTTTAATGCAAGAAACTTTTTTGAACAAATTTTTCATTTTGAAACTTAAGTTTTCTATGCAGACTAGTAGGACAAATATGGATATATTGCATTTTAATTTGAGGTTTAAGGTTAACAAAATGTCAAACTTGATAAATGGAGGCTGTATTCATTTTCTATCCACTGTATACAATCACAGTTCATTATCAAATAACAAAGTTCTTAGATTTTATCTCAATACTGTTTTAGCTTAGATTTAAAATAGTCCCAGTCACGATCCAGTTTAAGCTCTGTAGGTAATGAGTTCTAAATATCATCCCACCAAACAGAAATCTGTCTTTCCAAAGGAGGTTTTATTGCACTGAATCTTTATGCATCCACATATCTCTGCACTGTAAATCCCAATTTGTCAACTCTACTCAAATATTTTGTAGAAACGGCTTGCACACAAAAACCTTAGTTCAGTAACAAGAAGTTTTGAGTACACTTAACACAAGGTAAATGTGTCACATGAGCCTTATTTGACTGCAGATTTATGTTGATTCAACAAAAGTTTTTTAATCATATGATTAAATAATTTGAGTCTCTCAAACATTTAATCTTATGTCATACCAGAATAGAAAAGATTTATTTATTTTTTCAAGGTTTATTGTTTTTTTAATTTAACTTTTATTTATGCAGGGGTAGCTCACTGAGCATTGAATGCTCTTTTTGTGGGATGCCCACACCTATCAGTATGTGAGGAGTGTAGAGGAAGACTTCTCAATGAACAAAGTGGAAACTCTTTGCTGAGTGAAAAATCCCTCAGTTAAAGCACATTAAAGCTACAACAACAAGAGAGCGATATCGTCAGAACCTGACAGTAGAATGCAGCAGGGAGGTCACTAACAGAAAACACACTCTCTCTGATGGTTACACACCAAAAAGTAGAAAACATTCAAATGTAACTCAAACTGCTACAGCAACAAACAAAGCTATAACATTCACAAAACGGATTATAACAGATATTTACAACAGAAATATTTCCAACAGAACTAAAACTCAAAGCATGTAACAATGCTGCAAGGCATGCTGGGAGAATCAGAGCAGAGTCACGTGTGTCATTTAACTCAAAACAATTGATCATTAGTACTCTAAACCAGCCTAAACTCCTGGAATAGTTGACAGTACTTAAAGATTCTTGAAGATTTTAAGTTGAATTAACTTTTACAGGGTTTTTGAGTATTCCTTAATCATTTTTTCTGAGTGGTTTGTACTATTGGGATTTACAGTGTGGGACAAATTGTCAGATAAACATAAAAAAATGAGTAGATATTTTTACTACCATTTCTGAGTTAAAACAACCATTAAAACATATGTTCAATGAACAAATATTTATATTGTTTATTAAGCTCAAACTAATTTAGCTGTATTGGCTTTTAAGATTTAAGTTGTATGAACTCAAAAATAAAAAATTGTTGACTCAACATAAAAAAAATTATGTCAAGCTCACAAGGGATGAGCATTTATGTTAAGTGAACATAAAGTTTTTAAGTTTATTTGGCAGTCTGGAACTTTTGTGTGGAGTCCACGCAAAAGTTTTATGTCATTGATGAACTAGGATTTACAATGTGTGGACAAAACGTTCTATGCAGCATTTGTGACCAAGAAATCCATAAAGCGAACAAGAAGCCATAAATCAGCATAAAGACAAATAACCTCCACAAGTTTCCCGTGCTAAGTCTTCATTAGCAGGATGAAATTGTTGTTTGCATAATGAGAGCAGTGACAGCTACTAACGCTGCAAAATTGTTTCAGGTCTCATGACTGAAGACTTGTTTCTCCACTCAGTTTGTCAGCACGGACACACCGAGTCGATGACAACTCAGATGATTCATCAGATGTACAATCTCATAAACATATTCAATACTGATGGTGTACCTGCATTGCTGAGCTGCTTATATTACTCTGTGGTGTATGTAGATATTTCCATCCCGGCATATTGAGTTGTGTGTGTAGGAAAGATTTGGAAATGGTACTGAAAAGCATAACAGACTCTGCTCCCTTTGTGATTTACATGAAGTTGAAACTGAAATCCATTTTGTTCTTTACTGTCTTACGTATCATGTTTCAAGAATTAGCTTATTTAACAGCATGAACCGCAATGGATGCAATTATTTTCTGATGGATGACTACAATATTTTATTGTAGTCATGTGTGAAAGAAATATTTTTTCATTTGCAGATTATTTGGAGAAAGCATGGAATTTGAGAAAACATGCACNTGAAAGAAATATTTTTTCATTTGCAGATTATTTGGAGAAAGCATGGAATTTGAGAAAACATGCACTAATGAAAACTGTTTGTATAAGTTTGTTTCTGGAGCTGGAAAAGTTGTATTTACATGAAAACTGTCTTGTAAGATGGGGGTGGGCCATAAGGTAAGACACATAAATAAAGATTCAATTCAATTCATTTGTGGGACTATAGTGCGAGGGCCCCGGCACTATGCATGCTGGCTCGCAGTTGTGAACACCTAAATAGAATGAAGCCATTATTAATGTCATTAGCTGCACTTGTGCTTTTCTTGATATGACAGCTGCAATCATATCCATAGGAGTTAAATCTCACCCTCATTTCTGCTATATGTGTGTAAAAGCTCAGACCAGATTAATGCAAAGCATACAAGCATACTATTATAAACATTTTCAGAAGCGTAATCCCCCCCCCCCNCCCCCCCCCCACTAACACACACATGCACACAAAAGCCATAACACTCTGCTCAATTATTTACATTAACACCAGTGCATGCATGAAAGGGTTTATGAGCTCTGTTAGTATTATACTTAGACACTTAAGCACTCAGACACCCATCATGCTGACATGCAAATACAGTGTCATGCAGTGGCATATAGGAGTGCCCATGTAATAATACACACACACACACACACACACACACACACACACACACACACGCCAAGCTTTTAATCTGTCTAAGCTATTTGCCTAATCATCTCTCTCTCTCAGCACAGTGCCATTCATAGATCCACAGTAACCACACACACACACACACACCTGTGTTACAACCTGTTGTTACCACTTTGCATCATTTCACACATCTTAGAGGAGGATGAGCAAGAGGGTTTGATGGTTAGTTGGAGACACACTCCTCAGAGCAGTCACATGACTCTTGTTTTCATTTGCTCTGTTTATATCTGTGTTTTACTCATCTGCTGATTCTCTCCGTCATTGTCATTTAGATCTCTTTGAAAGTTCTGTCAGATGGGGAGGAAGCTGCTGCTCAGGAGGTGTTTGGGTCTCAGTCTCTCTCTGTCTCATCCTTCCTTTTCTGCCTTTCCCTGTATTATTATTTTTATTTTTCTCTCTTACTTTGTATCCCTTTCTTTCTGATTCTTTATCATTTTCTCTCTTAATTTAAGCAATATATACATGTGTGTACATATGCATATGTATGTGTGTGTTTGATGGGGAGAGGGTTGAAATGGGGGCTGTATCAGAGTTCGAGCAGAAGAGATGAGAGACAGATGAAACTGATGCAACCAGGCAGACATGAGCATGGACACACACTCACATACACACACACACATTCATCCATCTGTAGGTGCTTAAAATCTTAAATTTAATTTCAGAAATATACTAGGCCTTGGGCTTATTTGATTTTATTTATTTTATTCATGAATTTCTTTTATTAAATTTGTTGGTTGTTTCAGCTGCAAAATCAGCTTTAGCAGCAAAAAAAAACAAAAAACAAAAAAACAGTTGGTTTACCCAGTTCCTACTGAAAGGATCAAACCGGTGATTTTGCATGTTTGAGCCCAATAAATATTACCTGCATATATGTTATGTTACTGCCAGCCATTTTGCCAAATCCCTAATCTTCCAGAATCACATATTCAGTCGATACCTTAAAATTCAATGTTTTGTCTGCTCACACTTATACACAATTGTAGAAGGCATGATCATTTTAATTGATCTGTTAAAGCCATCTTATCCTGGAACTATATTCCCTGGCAGAGACACATTTTCTTCTCTGTAAACGTGTTAAAACGCTAAAATTATGTTACTTAGACAAAAAAAAAAAAAAATGNAAAAAAAAAAAAAAAATGTAATAGACGTCTTGTTTGCTGTGATGTATTATCTGTCTCAAGCATGTTTCAAGTCTATACAAGTCTCTACACAACATAATTTTAATAATGTACTGGAATGAACTGAAACCAATGGCAGTCTGGAAGGTAGGAAAAACAATTCTAAAATTTATCACNTACTGGAATGAACTGAAACCAATGGCAGTCTGGAAGGTAGGAAAAACAATTCTAAAATTTATCACTACAAATTTTTTTGGAAACTGGTTGACAGTAATGTAACATTGACATATTTATTGGGCTTAAACATGCAAAATCACAAGTATGGTCCTTTAAGATGGTCTCTTATTGCCTCCTGTTTTGAAACAAGTCAGAATAGGAAGCCACCTTCTCACGTGATTTGTCCACTGTTGGATTTGTGAAGGTTCCTCAGATTTTTTGTGTGTTATCTACATTCACTGAATCTGGCATTATGTGTTACTTCATGTTTAATTTTAGTTAGCATGAATAAAACACGGCAGTGCTGATGGCTAATTAATACTCTTTAGCGTAGAGGGAGGCCATTCATCAGAGTGTTGAAGGGCCAGCATCATCCTGATATAAAGAAACCCTCATAAGCACGGAGACAGATGTATTTTTTTAAGTGCTCACAACCATGAATGGCACATCAGAGAATCTGCAGCCTATATTCAAGGTTGTATGATTAAGTACTTATGTTTATGGTGTTGTGTAGATGTTGATAAGTGAGAAGGGTAGGGATAATAAGCTTGGCTTCAGCCTACACCTTTTCGGTTGCTGTTGAGATGTTTCTCTGTTTCTCTTTGTTTTTATGTTGATTTNAAAAAAAAAAAAAGTAAAAAAAGTACTTAATAATTCATTCGGTATTCGTCACAGCTCTGTCTTGGGCATGAAAATCTCAGATGAGGGTTTTGTGCTTCTGAGAAATACCTTAATGACTGACACATTCCTTAAGGCACTAAGTGTGTATGCATGTATTGTAGGAATAGTGCACGTGGTGTGTATGATCATTTATATTATATAAGCAGGTAAACCGAAACCGTGTCTGTTTATGCGAAAACCCATAGTTTTTTTTTTTTTTTTTTTTTTTTTTATTCCAAGCATGTGCTGGGGCATTCTTAGAAAGAAAGGGAAGCTTAATGCCATGAAAATGACTTTAGTCAATTGGCTGCCATTCCCAGCACTCAGCCATTATGTTCACACTTCACAGAATAACAGCTTTGAGATGATAGCAAGCTGGCAAAGTGCTTCAGGAAACCATCCCACATCCAGAGGGTCATATGTTCAGTTCCCTGCAAGAAGCAGTTTGTGTGTTTCTGTTCACATGTCTTTTTGCCAGAATGCAGTTCTCACCTGCTGTAGGGATAAAGATATGAAAAGAAATGCATCTGTTATTACACAGTCAGAATGCTGGTCTGGTTCATAACTTTGAGTAATCCTGCTAACAAACACAGGAAGGAACCACCAGACACCCAGCTAAATCATTGCTGCATCTTATATAAGTTTGTTTGGGCTTCCCAGGTTAAGAGATCCCTATTTAATTACTGGCATTTATTTTTGTACGAAGCCCATGTTGGAAAATTGCAGCCTGTGAAAAATCGCAAATAATGACAGATGCTCATCCCAAGTTGCCAGAATCCACAGTTCCATTTACAGCGATATGAAACAGAGATAAGCAGCAAAGTCCGCACATTTGAGAGGCTATAACCAGCAAATGTGTGAGAATTACCTGAGTAATGTCTTAATACTTAATAAATTATTTGAAATGATTAATTGATAATCAAACTGGGCATTCTTTTTTTTTCTGTCAATCTGTGAATTGATTACTCAACTAACTGTTTCCTGCTCTAATGTGAAGCTTTATTACGTAGAAAAATGTTATTATTGGATCAGGATTCAATTACCTGTTTTGGGAGCAAAAAAAAAATTTAATTGAGACATCCGCATCAGTCTGTTCTTCAGTTGTAAAAGGAGTCTGTGCTTCCTGAGAATCTTTACCAAAAATGATATCAACACTTGGCTGCCATCTTTATGCATCTGGTCCCGTTTCATATAGGTCACAGTGCATTTCCTTTAAGACTGGCGTATTTACAGTGGGTGTGATTGCTAGGATTCTTTAAGAGCAGTGTATTAGGATGATGCTGATACTTTGTGTCTTGGCCTTGGTACTTGTGTCTCACTGTCTGTGCCTGTATGTCAGCTTGCTTTATGTGAGGCTCTTGGAGCTTTGCTTGCTGCATCTGGCTGATGTGCACAGATATTTCACGGTAGATAGAAAAAGACAGAAATGGGAACAAGAGATGTGTGCGTGCGTGTGTGCGTGTGTGTGTGGGGGAGGGTGGAGCTAACTGGAGCAGGATGTCCAGTCTGTAGTTTTATAATGCAAAATGTTTGTATGTGCGTGTCTGCGCGTTTGCACACACATAGACAACTGTTACAATGTGTATGGGTAGAAATGATGCATCAGTGACTTGGCTTCAACTGTCCAGTGTGTTGGTTTGTGCGCATGTGTGTTTGCATGTTTGTGTGAGTGAGTGTGGCTGTGACTTAGATGAGCAGCAGGACTAGACAGCTAGCTGTCATCATGACTGTCTTTTTTCCTGTCTTATCGCCCATCAGCTGTCCATGAGACATAATTGCACACACGCACGCACACACACACACATACAAACACATGAACATGGTATTCCTGGAAGGAGCTCATGTTCACTGTGATGTAATATCGAATCAAGCAATGGCTACATCTGCCAATATTGTAAACTTTAAGCTTTACGTCAGTGTAATTTTGTGGTTTTGTTCTTTTATCGTTTAATACAACTCAATAACGGGTCACTATATGGAAGCTTTGACATGTGCTTATTGGAGTCTATTAGGTATTTCCTGGAAAAAATCCCCTGGCACACAGGAAATGATTTTTTTTTTTTTTTCNCCCCCCCCCCCCCCCCCAAACCAACACACACACACACGCACACATGCACACACCAAGCCCACCAGTCAGCCTTCACCACAGTTGCGCTGTCACTGAATGTCTGTAGCCATCACCTCTAGTCTTTGTGGTTTTTCTGGCAAAGTTGGCACTCGCGAGCTGTTTCTGGGGGGCCATTCAGCTTGTTACGTTAAATTGGTGGTAGAAAATTCAGCGAAACAGAGCCTTCTGATTGGCTTCTCAGACAGGCAAATCAATTATTTCACCATTTTTTTAAATAAAAATTCTCCTTCTTTCCTTCTTTTTCACCTCCACCTGTTCCTTGTTTGACAAAAGCAGCTCAAGTTAAATATTGTCAGTTCATATTCTGATTATTAAACACAACTGTTTAATGCAGCTATTTAAAGGGATTCACAGCATCGTGAAAATAGTTGAACTATTTGTTTTGTTTGTATTTATGACATTAAGGGTCTTCCAGTTTTAATTTTTTGTTTATAAATACAGATCACTGAGATGTAAAATGTAGACACTGTACATCAGGCATTACCTGGTCGTGGTGAGTTGTGAGTTCTCTGTGGTGTGTTTGAGTGCAACTTTTCATAGAAAACATGAGGTGCGTTGTGAGGAAATCCAAAGCATTTGAATAGTCACTTGCAGCAATTCCTTCTAGTCAGCTTGGCGTGTCAGGACTCACCATATCAGAGGCACAATAACCTCATAGCCACTATACACTCATTGTCGCCTTCTCTGTTTTCCTTCCCAGTTCTAGCTGGCCAATGCCGGACCCGTTGTGGATATCTGGTGGCGGTAGCAGCAGTAGTGTGCATGTGAGCTTGATCCCTGCCGCCTAGCCCATGTCCAGCCCATCATGCCGTCATCTACACGGAAAGGAGCGCTTAAGGACCCCGAGCTGGCTGACCTCTTCTTCAAAGATGACCCCGAGGACGTCTTCTGTGACCTGCACGAGATCGGACATGGCAGCTTTGGGGCTGTCTACTTTGTAAGCATCACAAAAATAATCAGATTTTCAGATCTGTTTACCTCTCTCAGGCCATGAAGATTCTTGAAAGATTATGAATTTAGAAAATATGAAATTTGTCTTTTTTAAAGTCTTCGAGCATGGATAAAAGGACTCAAATGAAAGTTTAATTAGTAGCTCTTCTTGATTTCCTCAACTAGCAGCTTATTTTGGTGAGTTTATTGAATTGTACAAAGCGGACATCAGGTCATCATGACTGTTAATTCCTAATCATTTCAATCAACATTATGATCTTTAAAACGCAAAAGAACATTTGCTGTCAGCCATTACTTTTGGTATCTCATATCTTTCTATAGCAGTTTTCATTTAATCGTGTTTCCATCAGCAGGCCGCTTCTAATCCTCTTTGCCCCACAGAAATTCCTTTCAATATTTAGACCTTAAATACAACAAAGCCATATCTATTGAAAGTCATGGACTTGTAGGAATAAGACAAAGACATATTGTGCTGGAGAATGAATTCACATGTCAGATTAAGGGAAATATTTACCATGAACAGACTTACTGAATTATTGTCTGATTCCTGGTATATTGTCACTGTTCAACTAGAACGAATTACTTAAGATTCTTATCCTTGTCATATCCTTTCACTACATAATCATAATTAACTCAAGAATATAGCTTTGATTTATTTATTAACTTCTTGTCCCACGTATTCAATTAGTGATTCATTGATTTGGATGCATACCATGAGTGTCGTTCACTATATTATGGCTCATTAAATGCAATTAAGTAGAGGCAGATCCCTTTTCAGCACTTTATCTGTAGCCTTTCCTATTAATCTCATCATCACTAATTACTCATCAAGCCTTTGATTCTAAAGCTGTGTGGAGAGGGATGAAAGCATGCAGCATCTTTCTGTTCCATCCTCTTCTCCTCTCTTTTCCTCACTCTTCCTCAGATGCAGGGGGGGGGGGGNGGGGGGGGGGGGTTATAAGCCTCCTCCCTCCATTCTAAGACAGCTGTTCTCCTGGTATTGAAAACAAGAAGTTGGCAATAGCTAGGCAGGATTTCAGGATTTTCCTGGCTGACATGACATTGCTTTTCTCATCTATCCCATGCCATTTATACACACGCGTGCACACACACATACGCACACACACACACACATACACACACACACACACACACACACACAGCCCCAACGCATCAGCAGTAGTGCCAGTGCACGTCTGTCTGTCTAACAAGCTCCACCATGAGCCTAACTCCTGCCCTGACACCACACTGCGCTCATTGACACATTTGCGCTATTGGCGTTACAACTGCAACGCTGCTATGTTCAGCTGCTATTCATAACACCTTTGTAAATTTACATTTTCAACTTTCATTCAGATTTCGGCAGAATTTTTACATACATTTTTTTAGAGTTCAAATACTGAAATTGAATATCCAACAAAAATCCAAGTTCCCATGATGAAAATCAAGTTGCACTCCATTTTCAGCCTCTGAAACGTTAAAGGATTTGCTCAAATGAAATAAGAGACGTTGAATTCATTCATTTGCTTTTTTTGCATGATTTGGCATCCTGAATGTTAACACAGATAAATGGTCACATGCAGAACTGTTAGTAATCCACCTGACACATATTGCATGTGTTTGGATTGAGAGAGGAAACTCTGAGCAAAGGAACCCCTTTGAAAAATTGGGAGAGGATACACACCGTGTTACAGTGCAAACACTGAGCCACCTGAGGCAATGAGCTGTGTTTTCGTCAGTGTTGTGATTTGCTTGTATTATCTCATATTTAAGAAGATACCTCTGCAGTACTAATTTAAACTAGCTGCAGGGCAAATTCATATAGGGGGTTAAATTGGCTCCCATGGCACGTGTGTAATGTGTATTACTGTGTATGCATGCATTGTCAAAGAAACTAGGCATTTGTATGTGCTTTCATAGTTTATGCATGTGAATGGTAAAGAACTCCATTATAGCAATATGCTCAGTAAGTACTGAAAGCCTATCATCCATTGAACACACACCAGCACGCTGAACGAATTATCCTCGTAATCATTGATAACTCCCTTTCTTTTCCAATGACAGTTAGCCTAAATGTATTTTAATAATTCAGTGGTACATGACTCCCCCCCCTCCCCTTCATTCATATCCATCCATCTGTACACTACACCAGAGGGAATGGCTACTATGCATAAACCGACAGGCAGTCATAGGGATCAAATGAATCTTAAAAAGGTCAAACAGGAATACGCTGTTGCCTGCCGCTGCTGTAATTCTGTTTGAATCTCAACATGAGATTCCCAATCGTTTGCTCGTGGGATGAAGCTGAGATAAAAACTGAGGCTGAGCCGCAGCATAGTTACCCCTCAGGCCAAATGCCTCCAGGGGTTAACACCATGTGGATACACAAAAATCACATCTTCAGGATACCTGTACAGCCTGAACTTGCAGGCTTCCCCTCCCGTTACTGTAATGTCAAATGAGAGTATCTGCTGCTGCCACATCACTCTGCTGACAAATACTTTATTCAAACATATTCAGCTCACCCCTGGATCACCCTTCATACATCAATAATTACTCTCCAGCAGAAGTTAGTGCTTTCAGACATCCATTATTGCTAGCTGTCTATGATTTTGTGATGAAACGTTCAGTAAGTAAGTCAAGAATTAAAATTTTCAACAGAAAACAATAAAAAAAAGTTGCGCTTGTGGATCTTTGTACAACACTTTGATTTACAGCACAAAATGACTTTCTTCACCAGTGTATTATTTTTTACAGTGTTACACTAATGTGTCATGATGATAATGTGACATTTTGCATGTGACAGTCGTGATGATTTGTTATATGCCACATTGGCTAGCATTAACCTACCAATATGGCATATAACAACCACCATCACAATCAGTGATGTCACATGCAAAACGTCACATTATCATCATGAAGGAGGTAAGCTAATGCTAGCCTACCTCCTCTTGTGTATTGCTAGTTATATCCATATAAATCATAATAATTGTTCAGAAATATATATGCAAAATGTCAGATTAGAATGAAGGAATATCTGAAAAGGAGCTGAAATCTCATGATGTTTTGTTTTGTTTTTTTGTTTTTTTTAATTATTGGATAACACGAGTAAGGCTTGATATTATGACATGTTACAGTGATCGTGCCTTTTTCTTAAGCTCTGCTAAAACATTGGCCTTCTTTGGCACGATCAATAGTGTGTAACCGCTTCATAAGAATTAAAAGCTTTCTACAGTGGTTATACAGGCATTATCTTGAATAATGGTATGCATGGCAACTGTTAATTTGTATTTGGTACGAAGTGGAAGTAGTCAGGACTCATAGAGTGTGTAGAGAACAAAGCAGCCAATCAGGTTTGTATTCAGTGCAGCTAGTTTTACCTACCAAGCATGGCAACATAAATATTGTCACATGACATTTAGACGTAGGTGAAAAACCTCTTTAGAGACTTAGTTCTTCTTGTAGATTTTAAAACTGTCGAAAATAAATAAAGAAGTCGTGTGGTGTCTTGGATGGCGTTATGTGTGATTGTGAATCGTGTGTTTACACATGACTTTAATGTAATCTGATCTTCTCTCTTGTTTGCCTTCAGGCTCGTAACTCCTACTCCAACGAGGTGGTGGCCATCAAAAAGATGTCATACAATGGCAAGCAGACTACCGAGGTAAGACAGACAAACAGACACACACACACACACGCACATCTCTCCTCACCTAGCCTCCAAATGTCACAGTAGTCAAATATAGGGCTTATTAATTATTAGATTATTATTAAATGTCCTGTGTTGCTCTGTGGAGGATGTCATGTACCAACAAGCATCTTTGTACAACAGGAGAACTTTCATCAACGGCGTCCATCCAAAAAGCTAAAACCAGAGTGAGCTAGTGAGCAAACAGGATAACAGTGAAGCTTCCACTGCTGTGACAACTGCATTATTTGTCAGAAAGTGCTCTTAAAAGGCTCTTTTCTCTTAAAACATACACTCAATACTTTTTCTGCTCTCAAGGCTCCTGCTTGTGAAGTAATCTGAACTGAAAGCATAGGCAAACTTTAATAATTTTTTGAGAAATCATTAATCCATTTAATTAAAATGTAGTTGTTGTCTAGTGTTATTCAGTGGATTAAAAGACCTGCCAGTCAGTTTGAGGGAGATAGAAGCAGTAAGAGTTTCACTGCTGTATCCAAATCTCAGCAGTTCCCACATAAAATTTATTTAATTGTTCCTGCAGTGTGTAACCTTTTGCATGTCTGGTTTTTGGCAGAAGTGGCAGGACATCATTAAGGAAGTCAAGTTTTTGGGACAGCTGCGGCACCCAAACACCATCGAGTACAAAGGCTGCTACTTGAAAGACAACACCGCCTGGGTTAGTACGGCCGAGTGGCACTATCCTGAAATCCTTCCCCACATTACTTCTTGTCCTTATTTCCTTCTTTTTGTTGCGTTATTTCATTTTACCTCTTCCTGACTTTCTTTTCTTCTGCTATTTTTTTTGTGTTGCATGCATTGTAGAAATATTTTAAATGAAATGGCATTATCATGTCTATTGCAAACGTCATTCTGTAATCTGATCTAGAGAATGTCTTCACGTTTTAAGAGTTATGTAAACGAGCTCTGAAGCTGAAGCTTTTCTTTAAAATATTTCAGACTGAATGAACCCTGCAGGACTGATTAATTACTTTGTTGCCCTTGTATCTTGTTTCAGCTGGTGATGGAGTACTGCCTGGGCTCTGCATCAGATTTACTAGAAGGTAAGTATATTTGTTAATGTTTAATGTGCCCACACGTGTTCACACTCACGAGTATGGATATCACAGTTTTTCCTGTCTTAATCAGCAAGTTTTTCTTCATCTTTATCAAAGAGAATAGTTACATGCAAATACTAGACTGCATAGTGTAGGTTCGCAAATACTAGACTGCATAGTGTAGGTTCGCAAATACTAGACTGCATAGTGTAGGTTCATTGACTTCAGATCAGTTTAGTACTGCAGGAGGCATAGTGGTGAGAGAAAACATTCCAAAATGGGGAATCCTGTATGAATACACGTACAGTTTATTTTGGCTGATAGGTCTTAGAGTGTTTTCAGTCCTACATTTTTGCCTGGTTTATTCGACTCTACGATTTGTTGGAGCAGGTCTGAACACAGTAATCACATTCTGGTGTGAACCAATACAACAGCACTGAGACTTTTTTTTTTTGAGGAAGTAGTCTTAGTCTCTCTGGATCTCTGGACCACTCCANCAGCACTGAGACTTTTTTTTTTGAGGAAGTAGTCTTAGTCTCTCTGGATCTCTGGACCACTCCAGAGATCCTTTGATCTCTGGAGTGGTTTGTTAGCTCCAAACAAGCTTTTGAGTTTGTTTGTGGTGGGAACATGATCCAAACTACTTTGAACTAGTTCTGAACAAGCTACAGTTCTGAAGCAATGGATGCTGTGAAACACATCAAATGTACCTAACATGCCTTCGCATTAGTCTATCAGAGGTTAGCATGTCGTATGTTTCATGCAGCACACGTCTTCTTAACATAATGGGAATGTGAGACAGTCTGTTTTTGAGAGATTGTCTAGAAATGCACTCAAATTAAACATTCTCTTAGCATAGTTTTGCTTGGTATAGGGCCCAAATAATGAGTATAGTAATATATACCAGTTTTGTCATTATTCCATAGCAACCCAGGCATAAAGTAACTTCTTCCTGTTTCAGTTTTCTCATTCCTACACCCAGACTTTTCTGATCAACAAGTGGAGTGAACATGGTTTTTGTTGGTATGTTTTAGTTTGCATTCAGTTTTTCTATGTGAAACCAAACTGAACTAAGAGGTAAATGCAACAAAACACAACTCATTTGCTGATTTAGACCCAGGGCAAATGTTCTACAGATTTGAAAATACCCTTTAAACATAAACCTAGACCTAAACATCATGAAAATTTGCTCCATAAATGCTTGGTGTGAATGCGTAAAGTTTAATTTCAGTGTAGATGTTGAATGTACTCATCACTGCCTTGGTTATGTGAGCTGTGACTCAGTTTCCTGCCGTAACTACTTTTTGCGGTTGCTCAAGTTTCAAACTGCTGAATTACTCAGTTCTTTTACATTGCTGACCTGAACCCAATGTGTTATTTTAAGCACCTGTGTGTGTGCTCATCACTGACGCAAACACACTGTTGCGACAGTTGCCCTGGTCGTCTTTTTTTAGGATTTGGCCTTTATGAAATTTCACAGTCATAGCTCTGCTGTGACCTTTTGTCTTGGCACATAGTCTCTATTGCTGCATTGGTCCACAGGGAGTCTGTTTTTATGCTATCCTGCTTACATGTTATCCAGATGGCAGCTGCCAAGGGAATATTTTGTTGTAGTAATATGAGCACGACAGATTGTTGTGTATGCCTTTCTTTGCAGTAATAGTTTCATGTGTGGAAGATGTGGTTTTTCGCTCTGTTAATCAAAAAGTCATTTTTATTATTAAACCAGTCATGTTTAGATTGCTTGCGTCACAAAGCAACAGTTCTACAATCAAAATGAAATCCACACCTCAAAACTTCATATATGCGGTAGCTTTATTTGTTATGTAGACCCTCTTTAGGGTTGAACATATTTTAAGAAAAGACCTGTTTAAAACTTGTTATATTAAGACAAATCCAGTGGACTAATCAAATCCCTTAGAGGGTTCTTACTCCTTTTGTCTTTTCTTCTTTCTCCCATAGTTCATAAAAAACCACTGCAAGAGATTGAAATTGCTGCCATTACCCATGGTGCCTTGCTAGGACTGGCTTACCTACATTCCCATAATATGATTCACAGGTGAGTCAGATTGTTTCCTTGCTTTAAACATTTCCCAACAGGAAGATAATTTTAGAAAAAAAAATGGATGAGATGAGAGACACACCTTCTCTCTTTATTGCAGGGTTTACTAATTAAGTTGTAAAACTTTGTATGTTTTATCCTTCTTGATGATCACTTTCAGGAGGTAATAAACCTCTTATCTCACTGGCGTCTATATTATCTTTTATGGCAGACAAATATGATTGGTATCCAGCAAAGGTGCAATAACTAATCCTTTTGACTCTGATAGTTTTATTTCTCATGCCAATGCAGAGATTAGGAAATGTTATAAAACCTGTTAAAATGAAAGCATAATGTCCACAAGTTCACCAGTGTCCAGTATTGCAGAGGGAAAAGGAGTCCTTTGCTTTTTGACAGATGCAGCTTCATGCCTCTGTGTAAAACATGCGATGGAGAACCAGAATATATTTGTTTTCATTATTTGTTCTTTGAGCAACAGATAGATACATACTGTACATGATGTCAAAGATATTGTGTTTAAAGCTTTAGGTCTTTTTAGAAATAAGCCGTGTAAAACAAATAAGTCTTTTTTATTATAACCTCGGTGTTGTTCTGTTTTGTTTTTCTTCTGCATACATTTGAAGGTGCACATCATTCTTACAACAAAATAGAGCAGGGGTACTCAAATACAAAGCTTAAAGGTTCACAAAAAAATTTGCAATAAGACAATTGAAGGTGTCGATGGGTAGCTTGGTGGTTCAGTGATTAGCACTGTCACCTCACAGCACAAGAAGATCCCGGGTTCGAGGCTGACTGGTCCTTTCTGTGTGGAGCTTGCATGTTCTTCCCATGCATGGGTTTCCTCCAGGTGCTCTGGCTTCCTCCCATTTCCAAAAACATACAGGTCAGATGAACTGGAAACTCTAAATTGACCGTAGGTGTGAATGAGTTTGTCTGTCTCTGTGTGTCAGCCCTGCAATAAACTGGCGATCTGTCCAGGGTGTACCCTGCCTCTTGCCCATTGACTTCTGGGATAGGCTCCAGCCCCCCATGACCCTTAACAGGACAAATGGGTATAGAAAATGGATGGATAGTTGGATGAAGGTGTCGCGGGGGGGGCTCAACTCTCAAGTGGACTTTCAGTTTCACTTTGCAGCAGAGAAATCGGAGAATTTTGACTCATTGCATCACAGCGATGTCCCACAGATAATACAAATAATACATATGAAAAGTATAATTTGCTCAGAGGTCAGAGACAGTTGTGGTTCAGTCTGGTTCCAGACCAGAATCCAGATTTTGAGGACTGGAATAGAGACTGGAGATGATGTGGCTTCCCTTCCCTTCCATGTTTCCTAAATCTTATCTCCATGTGACTATTATCTTCATCTCTCCTCCCTCCCTATCCAGAGATGTGAAAGCTGGAAACATCCTGCTGACTGAGCTAGGCCAGGTCAAACTGGCTGACTTTGGCTCTGCCTCCATTGCCTCACCTGCCAACTCCTTTGTGGGAACACCTTACTGGTCAGTATATACACTCCCACACAAGACATGCAAGGGTGTTTCAATCCTCAGATTTCTTCACTTGTTTTTTTATTTTTTAAAAATTTTAATTATTGATGGTGTTTTTTTTATTTTTAATTTTGATCATTCATTCATTCATTCATTCATTCATTCATTCATTCTCTTGACACCAGATACAAACTAAATTATGGAACTTTTTAGCACATAGTCATCTCTAATAGCAGCTTACCACCATGGTGCCAGATCACACCAAGTCACACTGAGCCGGCTGCCTGCTTCCTTCTTATTACATTCACAGCCGAACCAAGTTGAGCTAAATCGAGCCGAGCCATCAAATTTATGGCCTTTCTTGGAAGTAGGACCAACGTGTGCTGGGTATCACCCTCGCGGGGCTGTGCTGCCATAGTTGTGCACTCATTGGCTCACATCGGTCATCATAACATACTATAAGGACATTGGAGTCCATGGCGATATATTTAAAAGACCAGAAAATTTCTTGTGTACAGACAACAACAGTTCAGGTCTAATTGTACACTTGGTTATATCTTTTTTTTTGTTTTGTTCTAATAAGCAACTGAGAACAATCCACAAGCTGGAGGGCATTCTTTGATGTTTAGGCTCAGTGTGTAACATGAACAGCAGATATCAGTGAAGCCTTCAAACTTAAACAGAAGTATAAACGAGTAAAGAAACACAAAGGACAACAGTAGAAATTGATCAGACAGGAAGATGTTTAAGTTTTATGAATATTATGTATGCTGTGAAAGTAATAAGACACACTGGCTTGAACAAATGCTCGGCTCACCCTTTCCAGTGAATTTTCATTTCATTGGAAACAAAACAAGAGATGTGTAAAGAACATTAATATGTCTGGTTTAATACGGCTCAGTACGGCTTGGTACCGAGCAGTGGAAAAACTCTGTTACTCTCAGATAATATCCCAGGTGAGCCAGTTTATCTTGTATTGTTAAGGAGTTTCCAGTATCGTCCTCTGATTGCATCTCATATAGACATGATTTGTGAGCTTCTGTATGTTTTAACTACCAAAACATTCTCTCTCATTCTCCCAGCAGCTTTAACGGTGGAAAGAAAATCATTTCATAAAGAGCTGCACCCGTAATGGATTCATGATCCTCAAATGATCCTAAAAGCCAGCAACAGACCACTTTGTCTCACTCATCATGTTAAATTAACACACAGTTGTCACACTTACAGAAACACAGACACACACACACACACACACACACACACACACACACACACACACACACACACACACGCACGCACATACACACACACATACATACACATATTCTAAAAACTGAGCTTCTATCACAGCAAACCAAAGTCTTTAAAACCTCTGAGAGGCTTAGCAGATTATAACATATTTCTGGATTTTTTTTTAATACAAAATTTTGTGTTCTCTGTCCACAGGATGGCCCCAGAAGTGATCCTTGCCATGGACGAGGGTCAGTACGAGGGGAAGGTTGACATCTGGTCCCTGGGGATCACCTGTATTGAACTCGGTAGGCACAAATAATAGCTTGAAAATTCTGGTGTGTACCCATAAGAATACAAAGCCAAAATGTTTGTTTGGTTTTTTTTTTTTTTTTTNTTTTTTTTTTTTTTTTCTCAACAATACATTAAAATCTGGTGCTATTTCTGTTGTTAGGTAAAAATCTTGTATCTCCAAAATGTCAACACTTTAAGGATCTCTGAAAAACATATATTTAAACATTATTAATGATTTTATGGAATTTTAGAGGAGTATGATTTTCTTGATGTGAAAGCAAGAAAATCCCCAAAACTGGAAATACTAGTAAATGTATCTCCAGTTTTTCAAAATTCTCATGTCATTTTATTTCTCCAGTTTTGTAGGTTTTCCTTATTTCAGTATATACAGTAAATATCCTAGATTTTGGAGATTTGGGCACATCTTCCACCACCGTTTGTATCTGTGTCATCTTGAAACTGTGATCCAAAAACAAATCACTTTTCTGTCCTCCCCTCCACTCTCTTCCTTCGTTTTTCCCTTCTTTCAGCGGAGCGTAAACCGCCTTTGTTCAACATGAACGCCATGAGTGCCTTATATCACATTGCCCAGAACGACTCTCCCACGCTGCAGTCCAATGAGTGGTGAGTTGATCACACAGTTCTCCCAACATCACCATTCAAGTCATTTATCCTAGGAAGAAATCTGAAGACTTTACATTTTAATGTAAATGATATTTCAAAGGGACACATCCCACATTACAAAAAAAAAAAAAAAAAANAAAAAAAAAAAAAAAAGCATAGCTTTTGTAGCATCCAGTATGTGATGAGTTTTAGACTCTTCACATACCAAAAATGCTCATTTAATTGCAATTTGAAATAAATTGGCACCTGACATTTTTTCATTCACAGAAAATGAAAGCCTCTAAAATGCTGGTGCAATACCTTCAGTCATCCATAAACCATAAACATTAAAGGGCCATACCGGCCATTTTTCATGTTTTTTTTTTTTTTTTTTTTTTTTTTTTTTTTTTTTTTTTTTTTTTTTTTTTTTTTTTTTTTTTTT
>VXCM01000292.1:118584-134605 GCA_014773175.1 Lucifuga dentata
CACCCCCAGACCCCAATCCGCCCCGTCCACACCCGGACCTCCCACGCTCCCAGGCCCAAGGCGAAGAGGCCACACAACTGAGAGTGGAACAGCACACCCCAGCACCACCCAACCCCATCAGCAAGACGCCCCCCAGGGACATCCCTAGAGCCCCATAGAGATGTCCGGCATCACACCAGTCCATGGCATCCCGGGCACCCCAAAGGCACCAAGGATGGGCCACGAGGCCATAGGGAGACAGGACGCAGGGACCCCAGCCTACATCCACTACCCCCCAGCGCCCACAGCCACTTAGGACCGGCCCCACATGCCACACTGACCCTATACAAGTGTTTGAACCTAATATATTCAATTTTCATACACGTAACGTTACTGATAATCATTTCCCAAAGAATAAAGCCATATTTCAGCTTTCCTGATATTTTGCACAATCTCTTAATCTTTCAAAATCAAATGTTCAAGTGATACACCCACCTTAAAAATCATGTTTTGCCTGCTAATAGTTACACAGCCTTGTGAAGTCACCGTCGTTTAACTTTTTCAATAAACACAGGTCTTCTTTTGGGACTATATTCCCCCGTGGAGACATACATTCACTCCGCATTTTTTATTGCACTTAAACGCTAAAATTACGTAACTTCGAAAAAACTTGAATACACGTCTTGTTTGCAGTGATGGATTACCTATCCACGATTCAAGTATCAACAAGTTGATTTTAATAGCATACCAGAATGAACTGAAACCAATGGCGGTCTAGAAGTAGGAAAAGAATTTTTTTAATTCACTATTCCAGTAGTATGCTTTAGGAAATGATTGTCAGTAACATTATGTGTATGAAAATTGAATATATTAGGCTCACACGTGCAGAATGGATGGTATGGTCCTTTAAGGCCTAATCCGATCAGGGTTTTGTCAGATTAAGACATCCTTCTTTTAATCTTCATGACCTGATCCTTCCAGCAAGCCCTGTCTGAGATCACACTCCAAGTCTCTTATGTAATTTCCTTGGAGTCCTTTACTGAAGAAATGGCATTTGAATACCTGCACCTTAACCTGTTTACTGGTGCAAGTAGGCCAGCATGTATAGCTGTGTGTATACAGTTAGGTAATGTTTTAGAATGCTGAGCAATACTGTAATACTGTTTAATAGGTACTGGTTGTCTTTTATTTCAGGCATATTGTGATAATGTTCTAGATAATTATGCTTGCAATTAAACACAGCCAAAAGTTGGGTGTAAAACATTTCAGCAAATACTGTGTAAAAGTGTCCATTTTGTTGGAGAGTACACCTCGCATTAATTCTAGTTAAAGTTAACGAACATCAATATAATTAACATTTAAATTTGAATATCACTGTCAGGTGAAAATGGTGCATTTATTTTGGATTATCCAAATGGCTTTTGTGAGGGTTTTATCAGGCTAAGGGGCTGAAAAATTGTCTTAACTCATGTCACCCTTTAGCTTATTCAAAAACATGAAACCAGAATTAGAACTGGAGATTCCTGAAGGCCAAGAAACGTAAGGTGTATTGCTGTCCATGAAGGCACTGTGATGATTCTTACACCAATGTTAAATACACCAGCCTGCCTAGTTGTACATTTTGGATTCTCCGTACTAGCAGGCCTGATCCTTGTAACAGACAGTACACTCATGGAATTTAAAAAGAGAACATGGGGAAACAGCCTGCTTCATGCTCTCTGCTGCAGCCTGATAGCTTCTGATTGTGTATGCTGATAGCTTCTCCAGAGTGTATCCTTCCAGACATCAAAAAAAAACTTTGAGCAATGTAATTTGGGTCAGCAGGTTTTGAGCGGCTCTTCACTTCACAACACGATCTCACCCCACAGTGTTGGAATAAGAATGGCTTCCAGTTGGGAAACCCTTTAAGCTGTACTGTAGGTATCATCATCTGATTTGACACATTCAGCTTTAGTTCGCTGAAATGTAAACACAGTAAGTGAAAGGTTGCATTGTGCTGACACAGATGTTAGAGATACACAGTATGTATGTTAGTTTTTATAAAGGAATAAACTGTGTTTTTTGTGTTATGTTAAAAAAGTGCACGTTGAGCCTATGTTGTATATTCATTCCATTTAGTTAGCACACATTTGACAAACATCAATATAAGTTTGTGTGCTAGCAGAAGTTTTAACTCTTACACAGTTAGTGCAGTACACAAGCTGCCACAAAGCTGTTTTTCCACATACAGGCAGTCCCCAGGTTACGAACGTCCGACTTACGAACATCCATACTTATGAACCGACAGCCGTAAAGCCTATTAAATTAAAAATTCAAGTTACATACAATGGGTCTAATAACGAACGGTGTACTACTTTGCGATGCACATCATTATTATTACTGTACTGTACTATATTATTATGTTTAGGATGTTTTAGTATATCTGGAAGTTTGATGTTTAATGTTTCTTATGCATCGAAAGGTACAATATATACTATACTGACGCTAGATATGAACCGTACGTAACTGTTCCAACTTACATACAAATCCGACTGAAAGACAGACATAAAAACAGAACTCGTTCATAAACCAAGGACTGCCTGTATATTCTCTGCTAACTAGTAAACAGGCCATATACACATATCCTTAGCTTGTATATAAGCTAGTATGTAGTTATTCCATATACACATATATATATGCCATGTCATTTACTATTTTTCTATATGCAGATGTATTCCAAAACATGTCAATGCAAAGTTTGGGGTGAAAATGGATAGAATTGAGAGATTAATAAACCTTTGATTAACAAAAATAGAAAAAAAGTTTAAAAGTAGGTCAGCTTTCCTCTCAGCTGCTGTATCCACCTCTCACACTTTGCACGCAAGGTGCGACTGTCACAAGGGAAATGACACTCATCAGATATTAACTCTGTGTTTGATGTTCCCCTTGTAAATGACCTCAGTGTTCTTGGTATGAGTAGAGGCTGTGAAGTGTGTGTGGCCTCACGCAGAGTCATGCAGGTGTGTCTTCATTATATTTATGAAGCGGCATCCTCTGCACAGCCAAGGTGGGTAGCTGAATGTGGCGCCGAAACTGCCGTAGAACAACCTGAAGGCATCAGTGGCCTTACTGTCTCCCACCCGCATTTTCAATTCAGTAACAGCATTAACTCACTATTCCATCTTGAAACAGAGTGTGTATCATAAGCACTGGCAAAGAGCAAATTGTCAGAAATATGAGGCAGTGGTAGGTGCGTATGATGGAGCGCAGCGTAGGCCTGTTGTGAAATCAGAACTGGTTTTAAGCATCATGCTGAGACCCATGATTGTGTGGGGCAGTGCAGGGTTGTGGTATTTTTGGAGAAGCTCCAGTGGCCCGAGGCGTCAGCAGCATCCTGCCAGATGAGACTAGTAGAGACATCAGCTCCACAAAGTTACTTCAGGACACATACGCACTGACACGGCATACAAGTGTACTGGATGGCCCAGGCTAATCACAAGGAACAATAGATGTAGATGATGAAGTGGGTACATAGGAAGACCCTTAGTTTGGAAATTCACAGAACACTTGAAAAAAAAAAAATCCTTTCTCTCAANATAGGAAGACCCTTAGTTTGGAAATTCACAGAACACTTGAAAAAAAAAAAATCCTTTCTCTCAATTAATTTATTTAATTAATTAATTTATTTTGGTCAGCAAAAACAACTAAATCAACATACAAATAATCAATACAAAATATATATGTATACATATATCAATAAACAAAGCATATACTGTATATTTTCCTGACAAAAAAAGAAAATGACCAAAAAGGCATAGGCTGAAGCCTTAGCTTATTTTGTCGGCCCTTCTCATCTTTCCATATGTGGCTACCCCACTACAAATTTAACATCGTATCACATCAGACTATCCAATTTAATCAATTTATCATCTAGCAGCTTCATAAAATTTCAGACATGTCATAATTAATAACACAATATCTGTGTGGATACAAGCTAAACTTTACATTATCCATTTCTTTATGTCTGTTCAAAATATGAATTTTATACATATTCTTAACTTTGTAAGTGTTTTGAACACTTTAAGTTCATTATCCAGGCTATTCCAAAAATTGAATTGAATTCTAGCAGCAGCCCAAACAGACAAAGTCATATCCATTATATCTGTTATATTTAGATCAGATTTACTGGCCCAGTGCTCCACAGCTCCAGTGGCCTATATTTACCTTGCTCCATATATTTACATAATCCATATAGGGTGCAGAGGGAGCTACACTAAGAGATTACATAGGATTGCTCTGGTTTAATTCAATGATATGGCAAACATAGAACAACCTGTGCCATCTGAAGAGATTACTCATCACATAAAAGAGTCATCGTGTGTGAGAGGGTGTGGCTATCGTTGGCTGTCCCTCCATTGTTGCTGTTGTTTGGGCCTGTTCTGACAGAGTTATCACCTCTTCTAAAGAGCTCCCGTTTATCTGATTTATTGGTAAACAGGTTATCTCCAAAGGTACTTCACAGGTTTGAAGGAAACTTGTTGAAGAAACAAGTGATTAGCAAGTAGGTAGCGCCATCATATGGCCATTTATAAAGCATTTTACATTTTGACTCGTAACGCCCAAACCATGAGACGTACAAGTCAACTTTTTTTTCCCCTGGTTTTCTTGGTTCCAAATGAGAATTAGTATATCATGATCATTTTACATGCTTTAAATTGGATGTACATAGATTTCCACGTTCCTACTTTTTCCTGTCTATTTTGAAACCTTTGCAGTGGTTTAATGTGCAAAAAGCACTTTGATCAACTTCTGTTCTCTCTTACTGCAACACTGCTGTGCACGTTGAGAGAAAGCAGGAGATTTTAGGTGCTGTCTCTTTAGGCCCTCTTTCCAAACAGCCAGCTCACAACACGCACAGACTCTGAAACTCCAATGCTGGCTAACACTTACTCATTAGCATCATACTTCGTGGGTGTGACTAACCAGGTGTGTTCAGACGTGATGATGTAAACATGTTACAGAAGGAAAGGACAAAGCATTGAGGGCAGTTCAGGACCTGTGGGTTTCTTTTATTAGATGCATTTCTATGGGTGTCAACCTCAAGTTTTACAGTTTGATAATGTTTGACACATACTCCCTACTGTATTACATGTAGAAATGAGAGGAAAATAACAAAAAGCAGAAGATATGCCTTGTACAGAGCCCTTATATATGTATAAAAAAAAAGGTGTTCTCCCAAAATCACTGCTGCTATCATTCAATCAACATGATTGTCACTATATTTAGTTTCATGCAGATCCAAATACGAATCAATTTTCTATTTTGTTTTCTTTTAATAGAAAATTTAGAGGATTGTACAGTATTGGCAGAGGAATACACTCCATCTCTGCTTTGTTCTGTTCATGAGGAAATTGTTTGATTAAGGAAGGCATTTGATGACCCACATCATTTTCCTATTGTGCCTTCTTTAATGATCTTCCCCGCGATCTTTTCCCAGGTCTGACCCCTTCCGGAGCTTTGTGGACTACTGCCTACTGAAAATTCCTCAGGACAGACCCTCGTCAGGGGAGCTGCTACGAGTGAGTGGTCTTCCTTTTTAATCTTCCAGCTGTGAGCTCACTTCCTGCCACAGTCCCTGAGCCATGTGAATGAGTCACTCCCACCCGCCCACAGCTTCTCCTAATACGCAAGCACGAGCACCTTTCTTCCTTTTCAGGCTCCCTGCTGAGAAAAGATTGTTTCATTGAGATTTTTCATGCCTTTTTTCATGCACAACTATGCAACTGCATTTATACCTATTCAAAATTCCTCTTTCTCTCCCACTACCCTACCCATGTCCCCCCCAGGACATTACAGGAAACTGTGTTCTTTCAGTCACTCAAATCCATGCTTTAAATAAAAGTAGTAATGACAACAGACAAATACCATATTATAAGTAGAAGTGCTGCAGTATTAACAGCAAAATGTATTCAGTTATCAAAAGTAAGAGTACTCATTGTCAAGAATGATCTCCTGTCACGTTGTTGAATTATTGATAAGCATTCCCAAAATTGAAGATACAAAGTTATTCCTGACAGAGCAGCTGAAGGATTATTTGTTCTCTTCAGGTTGAGCAAATTCTCTACAACTCCTTAGACAATTTCCAAAAGTCATTACGTCATCAAGCTTAAGCAGGATGTTTTTTCCTGCAAAAAAAAAAAAAAAATGCTAGCCAACTACAGCTGTATTGATGTCGTGCTGTATGTAAAATCTGAATCTGGAAAGTTACTAACTATGGTCATGTAAATTCAGTGCTGTGAAAAGTACAACATTTTCAGTACAGAGTATCGCAAAATAAAAATACTCAAACATTACATCCACATAGTAACCAACTACAGTAATCGAGTAAATATGAACATTGTTACTACTTGTCTATTCATGATTTGCAGAGTTGATTTCAGAATCATTAAAGCAGAAGGCAGATTGCTGTTGCTTCTCACAGTCTTGACACTCAGTTAATTCATCATGTGTATTCATAAATACTTTGTGCCCTTTGTGTAATAGTATAGTAACTATAATAAGCAAATGTAATATATTTAATGAATGTAATGCAATAAATAGAATAAAAAAGAAAGATTATTATTTCTAGGTAATTGCGCTTCAAAGAAAATTACAATGAAAAGACAGAAACCTTTCCGTACATCATATATTATGCAAATTTCTATATTATCTTCTTAATATATCAGTGGAGCTTTCAGAAAAAAAAGTGGCAAGTGCAATTAATACATTATTAGTTGAAATGAAAAGAATTAGCAGCATTTATACAAATCAATTTTATGGTCAATCTGACAGATCCCATGTGCTCAGTGTACTATAGGATGTAAAGTAGAGTGGTGTTTCTGCTAGGATGAGGCTAAGTAACCTGTAGGCGCCCTCTAGTGTTGCTAGTAGTTGTGGTGCTCATTGAAACAATGCTCTGAATGAAACAAGTTTGGGGCATTGTACTCCTAAATAAAAGCAGATGTAAAAAAAAAACCCCACAAAATTTGATGTCTATAACAATTACCCTTTGACATGTGAAAGCCTTGGATGCCTGTGTTTGGGGTGTGTTCAATGCTGAGCAGTAAAAACAAAAAAAAAAAAAAACCTTTGATAAATTATATTCCTCAATCTGTATTTCTCTATCAACATATTCCTCCCTTTGTCCTCCCTCTTATTTGACCTCTGACATTTTTAACTCCTTCTCACCCTCTTTCTCTGCCCAGCATGAGTTTGTGCGACGGGAACGCCCGGCACGCATTCTCATCGACCTCATCCAGAGGACCAAGGATGCGGTGCGTGAGCTGGATAATCTGCAGTACCGCAAGATGAAGAAGATCCTCTACCAAGAGAAACACAATGGGCCAATGGGGGAGAACCAGGAGGAGGAGGAGGTGGGAAGAAGCAAGAGAGGGGGGAATGGGAGGGAAAAGGGTAGTTCATTGGACCTCGGAGGAAAAGAAATAATGTAAGGGGTCAGACATGCCATCTTACTGGATAGCAGGAGTAACAGTTGCAGGGATCTAGCGAAGGACAAGGAGTTAAACCCATCAGTGGAGCCCAAGTTAAATTCTGTTCGTAATTGTCTAGCTTTCACCTCAGAGAGAACAAGTCTGTTCAGTTCGGCTTTGCTATTGCTAAGAGAAAATTCTTTTTTCTAGATAAACCAGACACATTGCAAATGACAAATGAAATAAGCAACTCTTTGGTACCTGATCAATCATGGGATATCGAGGGCTGCAAAGGATCAGAATTTGGGCAAAAGAAATCTCCATTTGTCAGCCGCATTTGGTGGAGCCTTTGAAATGATTCAGCTTTGACTGCTCTGATATATTGTTTTAGAAATGAAGACTTAGAAAAACCTGACCTCAGATTTGGAATGCAGCTTGTATCTGCTGACCAGAAGTAAGAGCTCAGACTCATGTTGGCGAGGACATTCCAGTTCAACAGTCTGAGGGGATAAAATAGGAACCTTAATGTGAAAGAAGGAGGGACCAGATACAGTACTCAGGTATCTAAACACCAGTCTCCCTAACTGACTCCTGAGATAATCAATTCTAATAAGGATGGATAGAACAAAGCAACATGGCTGCCTTGGTAGTAGGCTGACGCTAGATGGTTTGTCCCTCAGTTGACCTGTCCTGAGGCAGGAGAAACAGGCATGGACAGCCAGCAGCCTGTGCGTCCACTGTCATCCTACACCATGTGATGCAACACAAGAGACCTCGCTGCAACTAGACACCACTGAAGGCTTTATTGAGAAAACGTACAGTGGCAATCCTAGCTGTCTGCTGCATGAGAGTTTAGAAAGATTTGGTGTAGCATCCTTCTCTATAATTAGATGCTAACACTTAACCTAGCCAAAGTGTGTATTTTATCTGAAAGCTCTGCAGTTTGATTCCCCGTGGGCTTTCCTTATCTACCATGTACACACACTCCCCAGTTAGAAACCTGTTACACATCTCAGACAGACAGATGGGCATTAAGCACTGCAGGTGAATGATACAACATACGCATACACATCTGAACAATTAAAGGTTAATTGTCAGTTTAGCATGGCTTTCACTGTAATGCATTCTAGAGGTCAGTAGTTGTTTTTTCCTCTGCATTGAGCTCACTGCTTTTAATGATACCATTTGCAGAGACTTGCACGTATTGGGCCTGAAGGACACGTGTGCATGTATGGTTATTTTCTAAAAGCCTTACAAGTCTTTACCTGTCATCGGTATCTTGTTCAGAACTTGTCTGACCTGTCTGACATTCTCCTCTGTGTGATACTGCTGCATGCCTGGTGAAAAGCTGATTTGAGTTTGTTTAAGAGGATTGAGTCATTTTCACAATTACACACAACACAACAAGCTTCTTTTGCCAAAAGTTTAATGTGACCTGATGGAGTGCCTCCATGGATTACCGGTAGAGTTTTTTGCTGTGGACAGATAATTCTCTCCAGGACACAACTTTTCGGTGATGTGTAAATTCAAAGTAATTACAGCCCACCACAATCTGTGAGGAGGCCATTGCATGCTGCTTATTCTGACAGTGGAAGGGCTAACTTGAAAAGAAAAACTTGAAAAAATGATTTTCCTTCATAGATATTGACAAAGGTCACTACATTGTAGTATAATTCTGTTCTGTGTTAATGCAACTTTCACCAGGCCAGTAACCATCACATAATTACCAAAAATCAAATGGTAATTCATTACAAGGACAAAACGTAATGTGATTCCGGGTTTCACCTGACACTGTTTATGAATATGTGTGTGTGTGTTCGCTTGCAGGACAGCGAGGGGGTCAGCGGCAAGATGAACAGTCTGGGCAGCAACCACTCCATCCCCAGCACCTCAGTCAGCACAGGCAGCCAGAGCAGCAGCGTGAACAGCATGCAGGAGGTGCTGGACGACAGCTGCTCCGACATGACCATGATGCAACACCAGGACTATGGTAGCACCATGGACTCCTCTACGCACGTCAAGAAGGTAAACACCCGAGTGTACTTCTTACAAAGTAGAACTTTCAGTGCAAAAAAAAAAAAGATGCCCTGCAGTGTTCAAGATGCAGCAGTTCAGGCTCTTTCAGTTTTCTTTGTGCAGGGACCCCAAGGTGTACTTCTGCCTTTTCTTTTGATATCTCCTTTGGCCATAATTAGTCCAAATATCACATGGCTAGTTGTTTCACCGGTGAGGGGCTAGAGCTCAACTTTTGTTTTGATCCATGCCGTTCGAAACACATAGCCCGTCTACACAAGTACCGTTAGCACAACACGAAGACTTTTGAAAGTTATAGCTGCTGAGCTACCAACTCTTCTTTCACCTGGTGTCAAACTGGTTTTGGTAGCAGGTGACTCGTGACCTTTGTTCTCTCCCTGTTGACATAGAATGGCACAAAAAGAACTCCAGTTCTTAAGAACTACACTACGTACAGTGTTCTAGAACATGTTCACCGTTCTGTTATTTCATCTTAACGTGTTTTGAAGTATACCAGGGTCTTAAAGGTGAGCCAGGAAGCTGGAATGGTCTCATTCAATTTATACTCTCAGTTGTACAAATTTCCCAATATTACTACTCACCCTGGTTTCTAAGTATCTTCTAAGAATCACTGACTGCTCATGAGAAAGGAGATTCAATGCCAATGGTTACATCATGCGTCATTTGGAAAAGTTTTTTAATCATTCAATTGTAGGCAATGTTTTAAGTTGAATTGCAGGAATTTTTCAACAACATAGAGTATAACTATTGTCACTGGGCATTTAGACATTACTGCAAAACAGTGAACACAATCAATAGTGGCCTGCATAATGAATGGTGAATAGTTTTGGCATAGTGCACATTGACTCCCAAAAAAAGATGGGAAGCACAATCAGTCAGAAAATCCCTTTGTTGTTGCTCGGTTATTTGTATTTTCAACAGAATCCCTCAAGTGTAAGTGCAGCACCTTTCTGTAAGAACTGTGCTCGACAAATGGAAAGGACACACAGCTCCATGCAAACATCCTCTAGTTTTCTCTAACTGTTTAAGTGTGTGATCACCCCCTCCCCCCTAGCCCCCCAAAGAAACCATGGAAACCGTCGACACAGTCCTCACTGTTTGGCAGATCACTTCAAGTTCATCACCGACACCATTCATATTCGGAGAACAAAGGCTCTGTACACATGTCAGCAAGCAGCACACACTTCCCACCATTTCCCCGCTTAGCACTCACACACACACACACACACAAAAACACACATACAGACATAGACATTTAGCACACACGGGTCAACACACAATACGTGACATTCTCGTTAAATATCCCACATAACGTCAGATGCGGTGATGAGACAGCTGTCATTGCTCTGTCATCCTCTTTCTTCACGTGCTCTTTGTGTTTTGACAGCGTCTGAATAAGGATGTCACTTCATGAACAGAGAGCCAGTATGTCATCGCGTGTTCAGAGGGTGTGATGAGAACAAATGAAAGTGACACACATTGTTTCCAGACGCCGTTGAAGTTTCTTCCTCACATGAAGATACATCTTTGGCCCTCAGGCTCCTGAAAATGTTCAGTCAATATTTTAATAAGGAGAACGAGTGAACCTCTCTAAATGTTGACATGTCATCATATTTATAGGTTGCGGCTGACAGGGTTTTAACAAATGCTGAAGATTGTGTTTGAAATTTTGTTAGGTTAAAAGTTGATGGGGAGGAGTGTATATCGTTTCTAAAGTTACAGAATGAGTACGAAAAGTTTAAACACTGGCACAGTTCTTCAAATATTTGAACTTTGAGGCGCATTCGCTCACTTCAGAGTGGCTTCTTTTTGTATTATATTAAAAGCACTCAGCTTTATGACTGAACAATTGTCTTTTATTAATTTTGCTATGTTCATGTCTCACAGGATCATCAGTACAACTGGGATGATGGGATCCACAGGGACCACCGGCCAGAGCTGAGACCAGCCTCCTCAGATATGAGCAGCCAAGCCCACAACTACAAAAACCAGGGACGCTTTGCAACCATAAAGTCAGCTTCACTCGTAAGTTTGGCATTTATTGCCGTGTCCAGAAAATAATTATCTTTTGTGCTTTATGGGTTTCAAGATCCTACAATTTTTGGCATACATACAAAGTTGTTTAGTTATTGAACACATAAAAAAAAAGAAAACAAATGGCTAAAGCTTAGCTCACACCATGTGATTTTTCAATTCTTAACATGTTAAAAATGTAAGAAACCCCCACTTAACAGATTCCATTCACAATCAACCAGTCTCTCTCGCAAAATCTTTTTGATCAAACCCAAATGAAAACTGAATTTAGAGTAAGTAAACATGGCAGACCTGCAGGAATGACGTGTTTTAGCGGACACATGATATAACAATCACACACAAATCAACGCGTCGATCCTCCATTCCTGAAGTCGCATGTTACACTTTGCAAAGAACTGCCATCTTACAGCATTTACGGCTTCTTCCTGTTTCAGTCAGCTTGCCTCCAAATTGGCTGTCTGTCATGTTGCACAGTCTACTACTGTAAAATACACTCTTAACAGACTTCTTCACCGTTTTCTTGCAGCGGCCAAAATTTCACTCAGGGTCTTAGTTTATGCCACAGCAGCACACACACACATGCACAAGCCCAGAGGGGCTTTAGTTTTTCCTCTCTACTTAAACCTGTCTGTGAATGTCAAGGACATTGAGTCTGGGGGTGATGTAATGGCTGCGCTCAGAGGAAGTGTGAGGTGGATCTCATTTGGATCAAACAGGACTGGAAGTGACACATGGTCATACTGTCCTGATGTTTACTCAAACAGGTCCATCTTTCCTTCTTTCACACATCTCTTTGTTTACTTGCATGTCATTCCTACCTCCTGTCTGTTCTGTTTCTCTTTCCCTTTTGTTTGTCTTGTCTGTCCATCGTTTGGTCTTCGTCTCTGTCTGCCATCCAGTCTTCTGGCCTACATCTCTGTTACGCCCCTCCATTTTGCTACTGTCTTTCCTTTCATTCACCTCCTTCCCTTTGTCTTTTCCTCCCTTTTGTACTCTGCTTCACATTACCACCTCCCTTTCTGCTCTTTTCATTTCTTCATCTCCTGCACTGGATAATGCATCGTTCTCAGACCTGACTCAATATTGTGAGTCTCTCTCTCTCTCTCTCTCTCTCTCTCTCTCTCTCTCTTTCTAGCTGACTAACTCTCTCTCACTGTCTGTAGTCATGGTAACAAGCTTTGGTAACACATAAGTAGTTGTAGGTAGGTGTGTGTGTGTGTGTGTGTGTGTGTGTGTGTGTGTGTGTGTGTGTGTGTGTGTGTGNACCAGGCATCGTACTGCTTGGAGAAGAAAGGTGTGTGTGTGTGTGTGTGTGTGTGTGTGTGTGTGCGCACGCACGCGGATTTGTGCTTGAGATTTGTCCTCTTACTGTCCTTGACCACAGCGTGAACCACTGATATTCTTTTGGCCGTGTCTCCTTCATCTGCATTCACACACTAATGGGGACAGATTGTTTTAAAACAGGTTCATGGCCACTCATGGTCATAAAATGAGCCATCAATTCAAATGACGGGGATTAATTCCAGCTTGAACTGCTGCATTCATATTAAAATAGTAGGAAATTAAAACACAACATTCAGAAATAGATTTCCGAAAACAGAAAGCAGAAGCTGTCAGATTTTTGAGTGAAAGAAAATCTGTTCATAAAGATCTGATTGCAATGTTCCTTTCTTGTCTGGAGTCATGTTGTTGTTACACTTCCTATAAATTTTATGTCGATACATTTACATGCACAGTAAAAGTCCAATTCAGTTCCTATCAAATATTATGTGACCTTCATAAATCAACATTGGTTTACGCCGAGTACTAAACCTAGATCATGCAATGTAAACGATTCAGTGTCTCAATCAGTATAAGAATTCTCCTCGTGCATTGGTACATGTGGTTCTTCTCATGAGGATTATGCAGCAAATCATGTATATTCAGCAAACAACATTGTCCTCCTGTTTGTCTCTGTGTGTGCAGCTTACTCTGCTTTGTCTCATCATGGTATAAAATCTGAGTATAGTGTGCATGTAAACATTCGAGTGAGTAACTGGTTAAATGTGGATATTGTAAAGTCACACTGAGTAAAACAAAATTTTCTCCAACAGCATGCAGTAAATAAAAAGACAGAATAGTAAAAGTTTTTTGAAAATCCTTCAAACCTCCTTAACTGTTTCATTTATTTCCCTATCATTTTTCTATAAGGCTTACTGTTTTAATTATTAACTGATTTTCAGTGAAAAATCTCTACATTTTAGAGTGAGTTAAGTTGATTTTCAGTCAGATCTTATGTCCCCTCATAGGTCAACATTGTTTACAGTAAACAAGACAGGAATATGCTTCCGTTAATGGAAAGTGGAGAGACACTCAAAGTCATTTATAAAACATAAACAGTATCCGGATCATTTTCAGACCAAACAAATACCTCTACAATGTCTTGAAAAGAGGTGGCATCGTCGCCACATTTCTCTGTGTTGTGATATCAGCACTCCTGCCCGCCAGAGCCGAGGAGATGACATCATCGCTTTCTGCTGAGCACAGGCGTCTCAACTCGCTGAGACTGGAATCAGCAGGTAGACAAAGAAAGAGAGAGAAAGGGAGAAGGATGAGAGGTCCAGATGGTAAGGGGTGACAGATCACCAGAAAAAAAGAGGAGAACATGAAATGAGAGGGAACATAAGGTGATACAAATACAAAAAAAACATTATGGCATTCAGAAGTTGGATCCTCAAAAAACAGGTGTATATACAAAATCCCGATGCAGCATTTATGTTAAATTTATTAATGTTAATTGAGACAAAGGAGGGAATTACAGGGACGTGAAAAGACAAAAAGATGGAGAGTAACATGAGACTAAACAGAAATGTTGAGGTAGCAGGAGAAGGTAAAGACAAGGTAGAGGACACAGACAGCAGATAGTAGGCAGATACGAGCAACAGATAGAGAGAAGGACAGATAAACAGAGGTCAGACAAAAGAGATGTGAGATTGAGTGCTTGATCAATGGAGAACGTGAGAGAGAAAGTGAGGGTGATGGGCTTGTCGAGGCTAAAGAAAAGAAAAAGAGGAGAAAGAGAAGGAGGCAGAATGAAAAATAAAAAGAGTGACAGGAGAAGAGGGAAACAGAAAAGAAATTAAGCAAAGAAAAATTTATAAAGAGAGATGTTACGAAAGGAGAAGGAGGGAGGGAAATGGCAGTAAGAGTGAGAGACATAAGGAACGAGTGGGAGGGAGGCCAGGGGTTACTATAGGTCAAATGGGCTGTCAGCAAGAAAGAGAGATAGAAATATCCATCATTTCTCAATACTCGCTGCTCCTCTGCAGGGTCACAACTGTTCATCTATTAGAATATTAACCACAGTGCAACAAGTTACAATCAAGTCTTTAAGCTGCACAGAAACATGCAACCTGCACCAGTCAGCAGGTTTTTGTCTTTACAACCAATGCACTCGAGTGCAGTGAAATAAGTTCACAGATCGTCCGAAGGTAAATGTCAGAGGTTTGTGTTTTTTACCAGATGTCCCTCTTTTGCGGTTTACATCTCCATTGAGTCCCAAACAGACAGATGAGATGTAAGCAGAGCCTGCAGAGGCTTCATGCTTCCTGTCTTTAGCCAGATGACTTCAACATATGTTACTTTATGTCTGCAGCAATGTCCAACCTTACGCTCAAAGCGCAACAGCATCCTCTTCTCCTGCATTTAATGATTAGCTGCAAGTCACGCAGCTGCTCCCTTGAATTTTTATTTTCATATATGTTGGCACTTTGTCTGGCATGAAATTTCCATTCATTGCAGTGTTTTGTAAAGCGTATGAATGCCTTTTGAGAAATACTGAAAGTCCTCAAATAAACTACCTTTACCTGGTCATCATTTAGACCAACTTGAACAGATCTGAACAAAGGGAAGTAACTCAGTGTCATGCAGCAGTTGAATTCCTATTGATCTCACTAGAACATTCACCTTTAGCCTGCATGCCCCNCGAATATGATCTCCTTTCCAGCTTCTGAGCCTTGTGCGAATGAGGCCGTCACATGTCGTGACTTGGGCCTTTGTGGCAGCATGCAGGGTGGCGGTGAACCGAGTGACTGAGATTGGGAGCCGCTGATACAGTAGAAGTATTGATTCAGTGCAGATTAAGGGGAGAGGATCAACCTTGACCTCTTTCCACACTAGCCCCCCCCCNTCCTTTTTCCCTCTTGATGCTCTTATTTTACTTCTCATTATTTCCATCTTTTCTTTTCCCTTGTAACTCTCTCCTAGTCAGTCTCCATCTGCTGTGTCTCCCTCTGTTCTCCTTTGCACTCACCCACCCGAAATTCATCTCTGCCTTCTCCTTTCTACGCTCCTTTTCCAACTCCTCTCAGTCTTTCTCAATGAGGTATTCATGTGATCCACCTGCTGTCCGCTGCTTAGCGTTCCCCCGACTAAAGAGCCGCTCTGTGCTCTTCTTGGCCCACTGAGTCGGCCTGCCTCATTCATAGTTCACACGCCTGCCTCTGCTGCTGCGTGCCCAGGGCGCGAACTAAGGGGGGGGGGGGGGG
>VXCM01000292.1:134659-180158 GCA_014773175.1 Lucifuga dentata
GGCGGTTTCGGAGCTCAGACCGGGTGCCGTTGAGCACAGGATGCCATACAAAGTTCCTGGATGCTGGTGCTCTTGGCTAAAGTTGCCATCATGTTTGGCCTGAAGAGTTCAGGTGGCAGTTATGAGAAGATGCAGAGCGAGTACTACCTAGATGTGGAGAACCCTTTCTGTCCTCAGGTTGGTGTGTGACATGTAGGATGTTTTTTTTTTTTTTAATCNTTTTTTTTTTTTTTAATCGCAGAGTGATGGCATTGCTGCTGAGACAAGTTGGAGCTGTGTAGTGTCAGTCTTAAATGAACTTTAACCACGTAGCTGGTCAGTAGTGTTTGTACAACTCTTTTTCTTGCTCTGTCTGTCTTAAAAACATGTCAGGTTCTTTGTAGGTGCCTGATCCCTCGCAGCAAGTGTGTGTGTATGTGTGTGTGAGATCATATGAAAGACCTTTTGTTGAACTGTAGTGGCACTCACATCTAAACCTTTATTTCTATTTTATATTTGTTTTCAAGGTCTTCATTTCCCATCACAAAGCACCCTCCACAGGTATTGGCAACCTTTGTAAATAAAAGCAAAATGGGCTGTGAAAAAAAAAATGTCTTAATTTTATCTTCTTGATCTTTAATTCAAAATATTAACAAAAATATAACGTTTAATGAAAGTAAAGTATTTGAAAGGAAAAAAGAAATTCTTATCATGAAACAAATATTTTCCTCAATCGGCCTTGAAGAGGACATGTGTCTTTATTGACCCCAGACAGAGTGAGGATGATGGTTCGAGTGTCCGAAGAATCTCCAAACATCACAGCTGAAGATTTGCAGACGTTCATTGATTCTTGGGGTCAGAAAGTCTCCAAAACTATGATCAGACACTACCAGGCCGATTGAGAAAACCATTTAAGAATTTGTTTTTAGCTTTCAATTATTTTACTTTAATTAAAGGTTATATTTTTGTGTATATTTTCAATGAAAGATCAGTAGGATAAATAATAAAGACATTTTTTTAATAGCCCATTTTGCTTTTATTTACCAAGGTTGCCAATATTTGTGGAGGGTGCTCCAGTTGTTTGTTGCCTCAAATGTCAAAGCAGCAAGAGTTGCTGACTGATAAAACAGTTGAGCTGCAAAGACACATTAAATGACTTAAGGCTGAACAATTAATTGTTTGTATAATCAAAAATGATTAATCAAAGCAATGATTGTTGGATTTTTGAAGTAGTAAGAACTGCTATTTAACTTAGTCTTATCACATCAATCATATATTGCAATATTATCTGTAATGTAACAATGGCAATATGTGAACACGCTGTAGATAAAAAAAAAAAGAAAAAAGCATTTAGGGTTCAGACAGGCACAGGCACATCAGAAACAGATACCGTGTAAGACATGTTAAGCACCTCATAAAGCAACAATACTGGAGTCACAATTTGGCCAGAAAAACTGAAATTAGTCTTCCTTCTTGGCACATATAACATGGATAAATTGATTCATTGGTGTTACTGACTACCAATCAAAAAAGTCGGTTGATCTCTTAATTATTTTTGAATTATTTTTGTCTTAATTATATTTTTGAATTAAAAAAAAAAAAAAAANAAAAAAAAAAAAAAAAGTTTTTTCAGTCTTATCAAAAAAACCAGGTGCTCCGATGCTCCCATGTTCACCTCAGCTCTCTTTCCCCACAGGTGACCAAGCAGATCCATGAGCATGAGCAGGAGAGCGAGTTGCGGGAGCAGATGTCAGGTTACAAACGCATGCGGCGGCAGCACCAGAAGCAGCTGATTGCCCTGGAGAACAAGCTCAAGGCCGAGATGGACGAGCACCGGCTCAAGCTGCAGAAGGAGGTGGAGACGCAGGCCAACAACTCCTACATCGAGCTCGAGAAGCTGGCGAAGCGCCATGCCATCCATACTGAGAAGGAGGTGGGATTTGGAGGGAGGGTAATATGGTGTGAATGGAAAGGTATGAAAAGATGCACAGGTGTAATCTATGGATGATCATCCAGTCCTGTGCAGCACGTAACAGCTGAGTGTCTGCTGCCCATAAACAAATAAATACATAATAGCATGAAGAACTTATTTTATTTATATCTGATGTGATAGCAAACCTGTGGCTGTGACTCATGGGAGCTGTCATTGCTGAATGAGAACAAAACTAGGTCGCTCATTAGAGTCCAAACCTCCGACAAAGCGAACGAGACAAAAACATTGTCTTGTTCTAATATATTGGCCTACAGAGGAAGAAACAGCTATAATAACAATAAGACTTAATTGGTTTGTTATAAGAGATTGGTGTGAGTGTGCATGTGTTATTTTTCACTTAGATCAGTGCGTTACTGATGAAGAAACTGACAAACATATCAAAACATACATCCTGTCTCACAATGGTAAGAAATCATTTTTACAATTTTGTCAAGGTCAGCTCATTAATTTTTGAGTCACACTGCTAACAAGCAAACAAACCAACTAACAGACTCGGGTGAAAGCAGAACCTCCTTTGCAGATGTAACAGTCATTGTTTTATCTTTGCCAAAATAATAATCTTAGAATATGGTCAGACACCCCTGTATTATGTTTCAGAAAGCAATGAAAGAAGTTCTCTATAAGAAAAAAACATTGCTAAAAATATGCTAACTTGAAAAGACAACAGGTCTTGTGTTCTCTTTGTACTAAGCTAAGTTTTGTGAGGTCAGCACACTGCTGCCACCCAGCGATACTCAAAATCAAATGTCAGGGCAGAAATAGGTCAAAGAATGTTACTCTCTGAAAAACAAGCTGCATATCTGTGATTAGCAGGCAGGCTGGCATACCAAGCAGAGAGATCATATCTGCTGTCAAACACAACAGCCTGCATCCACGAACCGCACCATAAACACTCCAGCTCACAGAGAGCGAACTTTCACTCAACAGGTGCAACAAGTCATTAGACGTTCATTCAGCACTGTGGTGCATTATCATATGTTAAGGGCACACTTCATACCTGAAATCAGTAAGTTTAGCGTTTCATAAGCATGGAGTGGGCATGTGGTGATAGTCCGTGTATCAGCCATTGTTGGCCTCGATTTGAATTGCTGTCCCCATTCTCCAGTGTGAAAACACACCAGTGCCTGCTGCCAGAACAGAGAAGATCAGTGCAGATCATTAATGAATACATACAGAGCAGAAAGTAGGAATGTGAGGAGAGAGTTTTCACATCGCTCTGGCCAGTTGCCGTGGAACAGTAATGTGGATGTTGGATTGTCCATTTCAGAAAGATACAAAAAAATGGACACGTGATGATGACAAGACAAGATTTACAAACTGCTAAAAGGCCTTGCCAGAGTATCCCTGGCAGTGATCAGGCTCACAGAGGACTAGAAATCACTTTTATATAAGAAGGAGCCTGACCATGCAAATAAATAAATAGTTGCAAAAGCTTTAAGTCAGTTCTATAATTAACAGGGAACATGCGAATGGCAGTAAGGTTTGGAGTATAATGATTTTTGTTCCTGGAACCTGGAATTTATGTTCTAGAGTAGTTGAACTCTGGATATATTTTTCCTGCAAAGTCCAGAATAGAGAATGTTGAAGAAAGTTATGATGTAGCCCTATGTTGCAGTTTGCAGGCTAGCATACTAAGCTGTTTTCCTCCCGTTCATCAGATGAAGACAGCGTTAGCGGATGAGAAGAAGTTCCAGCAGCAGATCGTGGCCCAGCAGAAGAAGGAACTGACCACTTTTCTGGATAATCAGAAGAAGCAGTACAAACTCTGCAAGGAGAAGATCAAGGAGGTCTGCCATCTTTGTTGTTTTTCCTTTTCCTTCTCAGGCGCCTCATGCTTGACACGTTGCTGTTCAACGCGCCACAAAAGCACGTACATTCACTACCTCCAAAGATGGCTTTGAGTCATCCGGCCTACTCACTCTGTGCCTACACACATACACAAGCAAAACAACACAAATGCATGCACACTGTGTACATTTCTGTGCCTCCGCAACCTTGATATTGAACAGAGTTCAGAAAATACTCCTGTGGGCTGCGAGTGTGTTACACTATGTTTTCAGTTACAAGATAAGCGACCAAAATTGGGTCAGCACGGTTAAAAGAAAGCATTGCTGGCAGGGAGAGATATTTCCCACCAACTGAGAGCTGTAACGGAATTAGTCACCACAGGGAGTGAGGATCAGGCTCCTGCATTAGCCCGAGCTTTAGATTACCTCTAAACTCATGAAAGAGAAGAGAATTTACACTGTGGCTTGGCAAAAATTATCTTTTTTTGTTCAATCCCCCTGTGACTGCAAAAGTCATCTGTAGTTCAAGACAAAGGGTCAGTTGGAGTTTGCCAACATTACGGTTTGAATTATTTTATTTAGATTGTTCTTTCACATTATCAAGCCTGGAGTTGACAAGAATAAAACATTTCTACAGCAGAGCTTAGAAAGCCTTTACCTTTACCTGTTGACACAGTAATTTCTTTTCACACATTCAGCCTGTGGGCTCCTCTCATTGTTCCTCTCCTTGCCTTCAACTCTTTTTAGGAGATGAATGAGGACCACAGCACACCTAAGAAGGAGAAGCAGGAACGTCTGTCCAAGCACAAGGAGAACATGCAGCATTCCCAAGCTGAGGAGGAGGCCCACCTTCTGGCTCAGCAGAGAGTTTTCTATGACAGGAACTGCCGTGCCTTCAAACGCAAAGTTATGATCAAGAGGCATGAGTCGGAGCAGGAACAGATCCGAGAGGTACGGAGCACGTACATTCTTATAAGGCATGATATGAAAACTCTGATCAAATAAAAGTGGACATTTATAACGGCTTTAACTAGTGTGATCTGTGGTGAATGCAAGAAATTGAAGACTATCTATTTGGCTGTAACAATGTCTAAGTCTAGACTTGAAGTGAAACTGCTATTTATGATTTGCTATTGATTGCCAAGTAAGTGTGAGCAGGTCTAACAGGAGAATCAAATATGAAAACATATTATTTTTCTTGACAAATGGGATGGGTTTTTGAGCTCCACAAGGTGTTTGTTTTAGTCTAAAGAGATTATTACTGAGTAAAGTAAGGCAACGTCACAATCTCCAAAGTCGTTTATGTTATCCGGAGGAAGTCTTAGAAGCTCCAGAAACTTTCTGTGGGCAAAAATGTGAAACCCTGAGTCATGTTTAAGGTCATAGTCTGAATGATTTGGCCTAGTGGGAAAGAAAGGGTTATTGGAAAAGGAATGTTTAAATGTGTGTTATTGAATGATATTTTTCCACTGTACCACTGCTTCCTGCCTTAATTCACTCCTTTCTCTCTTTCTTTTCTGTATTTCCAGGAACTGAACAAGAAGAAGACCCAGAAAGAGATGGAGCATGCCATGCTGATCCGCCATGATGAGTCCACCCAAGAGCTGGAGCATCGGCAGCTGAAGACCCTGCAGAAGCTGCGCATGGATCTTATCCGCCTGCAACACCAAACCGAGCTGGAGAACCAGATTGAGTACAACAACCGTCGCGAGCGAGAACTCCACCGCAAGCACGTGCTGGAGCTGCGGCAGCAGCCTAAGAACCTCAAAGTGGGTCTGCATGGAGGCATTACATTTAGCTTGGGCAGGAGAGGTTTCTGTCCAGGACTGTGTATTTATTTGCAACAAGATTATTTTTTTATTACTTTGCTAAAAAGAAAAAACCACCTACCTCTTAGATGGTGCAAGCCAGGAGCAATATCTCTTGTGTTTTAGTTCATGACAAAAGTGATGCAATGTGGCTGTAACAAGTTAATTTGAAAAAAGAGCAAAATATCATACAAGAAAAGGTGACAAACATTTCTGATTGTTCCCTTTTCATTTAGCATTAGAGGGCATCAAAAAGTAGAACCAAGAATTTGCCTGTGGCTGCACTACACCTTCAACTTTTATCAGCAGAAATTTGAAATCAGAATTTTACACAAACACAAACTTGAAAAAGAGAGTAGAACGTTACAGAACAGTAAAACTAAAACTGATTCAATGCTCTTTGTCTCTCTCCCTTTCCTGCTGTTTTTCTCTTGTCCTCCATCCCCTTTGTAGGCTTTGGAGCTACAGATCAAGAAGCAGTTCCAGGACACATGTAAGGTGCAAACTAAACAGTACAAAGCTCTGCGCCATCACCAGATGGAAGTAATGCCCAAGGCCGAGCACAAGACGGTGCTCAAGGCCCTGAAGGAGGAGCAGACACGCAAGCTGGCCATCCTGGCTGAACAGTACGAACAGAGCATTAACGAGATGATGGCCTCACAAGCGGTAAGAGGAGAGATGTTCTCTACACCAAGTGAGGTGCTATATCAAAAAAAAAAAAAAAGNAAAAAAAAAAAAAAAGGAAGAAGAAACTTTCATCAAAAATATTGAATTTGGTAACATATATTTAGTTAACTGATGAAGACTATAAGACAGTCTGCTTTTGTTGTTTCTATCCACCTGTTGCTTGGGTTTTTAATATATTGCCTTCTTTGTCCTCATAAATTGTCTTTCTCCTGTGATGTCTTTCTTTTCTTGCCCTCTTCTGTCTCTCCCTCACTTACGATCTCTCTTCCTGTCTGTATGCCTCCTTTCCCACCCCTCCATTTTTACTGTTTTTCCTGTACTGCTTGTCCTCATTACCCTGCCATCCTCCTCCATCCCTTTGCCGATGGCACCCTCCCCGTTTCTTTTCTGTCTCTATCCCCTCTTTCTCCTCTCACTCTGCCTGTGTGTGTGTGTGTGTGTGTCTCCTATCCATGTGCCCGTCCGTCCGCCTCTCGTCTCTCTGTCTCTCTTTCTTTGTGCATCCTTCTTCCCTGTTGCGATCCATGGTCGGCTGTGTCAGCTGCGTCTGGATGAGGCCCAGGAAGCTGAGTGCCAGGCCCTGAGGCAGCAGCTGCAGCAGGAGATGGAGCTGCTCAGCGCCTACCAGAGCAAGATCAAGATGCAGACTGAGGCTCAGCACGAGCGCGAGCAGCAGAAACTGGAGCAGAAAGTGTCACTGCGCCGGGCTCACCTGGAACAAAAGGTGCGTTGAGGGATGGGGATGGAGGGGAAATGCTCCCATCATTTTAATAATTTTTACACTATTTTTTTTCTACACTGCAGGCCAGAAGTTTGAGGCCACCAGATTTAGCATGATCAGACTGTGTAGCAAGTTAATCCCAAAATGATCTGGGAGAAGGCAGACAGTAGGCTGTTTAACAGAATGTTAAAACACATAAGCCAGGGAGTTTGAACACAACTGGAGTGCCAGTGCATTAATACAGACTGATGCCTTCATAAAAAATAATTTCTTAAGCCATTTGTCATTTTCTGTGCAATAAATTGTAAAACAAACAGTGTATTGATTTTTTTTTTTTTTTTTTTTTAATCTGGGGGTAGCTTCAAACTTCTGGCCTGCAGTGTATGCTGCGAGGGACACAGCTTTTCTGCTGGCAGTTGATAATGTTGTTGATCAGCAGAAATGAAGTAGTTTCTGGCCCATACTTGGTGTTTTCACTGGAATAAAAGGAAAGAGTTAAGATAAGTGCAGTGTTGTAGACGATGATCTGCCGAAACATCAAGTTTTAGATTCGCTATTAAAAGATTAATGTGTGTGGCTGTTCCTTCCCTCCTTTGGAGTTTTAAGACACTTCCATACCCTTACCCACCTCGTCGCATTTTCACTTGGTCAGTAACAGACTAAAAGTAGGTGATTAGCTGTACAGAACATTTCAGCTACAAAGGCTAAGACGCTTTGTTTTCAAACCAAAACAAGCAACTGATGATAACAACTGCAGTATTATTATTTGAGTATTTTCATTGTGACAACTTAGCTATTGGCTAAACGTTTCTGTTGTGTTTCAGCTCTACATATAGCGAGAGAACTTGTTTACTGGTGTTCTGGTTATTTGAGAAACATGTAGGAGGAGACAACTTCTATTGAAGTTGATGCATTTTCTGCAGATCACCAGTTAAGATCAATAAAAAGACTTAAAGCTGCATTATGCAATTTTGATAAACTGACTTTATATCAAGTTGTTATGGCTAACATGCTAGCAAGCATTTGCCTGCCTTACACATTAGGCAGACACAGCAACATGAGCATCTCAGAGTCTTTGGTGAGATCTGTGAGACTTAATGAAACACATTATACTCTGGCTTTTCTCTGAAACTGAAATTCAGGTAAAAAAGTAGAGAGTAAGTTGTGTACATGGAACCGATAGGATTCCATCATTCATCAAATATACATAACTCTTTATTAATCTGCTTCATTGCCAGGTGAGGCACCGATCATAAGCTGATGGATCATTTACATGCTTGGGTAAACTGACTTACAATTGTGTAATCTTGGTCTGTTACTCAAAATACAGCAATACTGATTTAAGCCGATCTCAATCTGATTATGATGTTTTCTTGACGTTTGAAAAATCGATTCATTGCCTGAATTGGAGTAGAACTGAAGTTTATATGTACATGTAATTATGCTGAAAATTGTGTTGGGCTGTAGCCTTGGGTGCTAATTTTCAGTGAGTTCAACATTAGGAACAACATTTTCATATAAAGTTCATGACAAACATGGGAGACAGAATCTGTGCTGTGCAGACAAATGAGCGGTAATACATTATAGAACAGGCCAAAGTTGTTTTATGCATGTATTGATGCTTAAGTAAAGAGATCCAGAGAGAGGAAGGCAGGACGGATGAAAACACACATACACAGATTTCCTTCACCACAGGTGGTGATGACAGTGGCATGATTCCCTGTGGAGAGCAGACAACCATTTCACTCCTACACACTTGTATTAGCGGTGAAATCTAAGCACGTTAGCATTGTTCTCTTATTACCACTTCTTAGCATCTTGTCTTTACAATAAGCTAGATTATGTTAAGTGTGACATTTGTCATTTAAAAGCTTATTGACAGTTTGTGTCTAAGCTCAATTGCTTGTGCTTATCCACACGTCCCATCAGGTGTTTTACATCTAATCTCACTGCAGCCTCAACTAAAGTTTTATTGTCTCTCATTTATGGTAATTAGTATTGAGACAGTTATACTGTGAGCTGTTATAATTGATGGCATTTCCAGTGTTTTACCCTCATTTGAGTACGAGAGGGACAAAATCTCAATAACACCTTTAAAGATAATGTGGTCCATACAAAAACATACAGCTGCCTCAAAAATGACCAGTTTCCTCTTATCAACAAAAAAATGATCCTGTTATACAGAATTGCATTAGATGCACTGTTTTCCTGGTGAAAAACCCTCCATATTCCTCACTAATTGCTTCTGCAGGTGTGTTGCAATTAGCTTTCATACTTGAATTTTAATCGCATATACAGTAAGTGTCATATAAGTGTTCTACATGTGACTGTTGAGGTGACCCGTCATGTATGATGGTGGCGTGACGTGATTAAACTCGTGCGGCCAAAGTGACCAACGTCATTGCTACAGTCTGATACCCAGAGACAACAAAGGAACAGAGCTTTGATCCAGTTCTGGTGGATCCAGAGGTTTAGAACGAGCTGCGGCGGTCTGACGCCATCTTCTGGCCGCGTCCCGATCTGCACTCTGGGACTGGGATGATGTCATGGTTTAGAAGCACTATTGTCCTCGGTTCGGTTCATGGTCAGAGTCTGGAGTTTTCTGTGCATGCTCAGTAGTTCGGCAGACTGCCGTATTGCGCTTTGCGGCTCTTTGTCTGCACCTGTGGATGCTGTCGATGCGGTCACTCAGAATACAGAAACTCCTGCCAGGACAAAAGCTGCTCCATAGACTTCAACATGCTAAAATGTCCTGAAAACTGTAGTAATACTACGCACTAGAGTCTGTCACATCTTCAAGGTTATATCTTATAAAGGAGTAAATGAGAGTTTGACTCAGAGAAGTGTTGATTCATATCTGTGACTTTTATTTAGGCTGTATGTTGTGGTGTCAGTCTTATTTTACTGAAAGGTGATATTCTGTTTTTTCCAACAATGGGCAAACAATAAATCCTGCAGCAGAGACATTGTCTATCGCATGAATACTGCATTAGATTTATTTTACTGTAGTTGTACATGCACGATGTTATGTTGTCTTTATTGTCGTTACCTGGTTGCAGCTCATACATTTTGTCGCTTGTACCTAAAATAACACGTTTGTGAACATATCTGTGCATTAATGGTGGAAAATATAGGAAAGCTGCTGAATGCGAAAATGTGAATTTTATTTTGCTTCGTAGCACTCAAACACAAAAAGAACACGCAAAGCTTTGGAATGGCAACTGAGTAGTTGTTTTAAAGGACCATACCATTGATTTTGCATGTTTAAGTCTGATATATTCAATACACATAAGGTTACTATCAACCATTTCCCAAAGGATAAAACTGTATGTCAGCTTTCCTGATATTTTGCAAAATCGCTTAATCTTTCAAAATCAAATATTCAAGTGATACACCCANTTTTTTTTTTTTTTGATAAACACACGTATTCTTTTGGGACTATAACCCCGGTGGAGACATACATTCACTCTGCGCTTTTTACTGCGCTTAAATGCTAAAATTATGAAACTCCAAAAAAACCTGAATGTACATGTTCACGATAATGGATTACCATCCCAAGATCCTTTCAAGTATCAACAAGTTGACTGCAATAGCAGAGTGAATGAACTGAAACCAGTGGCGGTCTGGAAGGCAGGAAAAAAAGTTTTTTAAATTCACCGTTCCAGTAGTATGCTTTGGGAAATGATTGTCACTGATTGTCAGGCTCACGCATGTAAAATGGATGGTATGATCCTTTAAAAGTCTGAGCCTGTCTGCTTTCCTTTTTTACTGGTTTTGTGTGCACAAGTCGAGAAAATTGAAACTTTTTTTAAACTTTCTTTAACTTTTATATAACATAAAAAATCAGGTACCTAAAACTGCACTGAAACGTAAAACTAAGTTAAAACTTCCCGAGCTGTTATCAGAATCCTGCATGCTGCTGCTTGTTTCCGTGCAGATTGAAGAGGAGCTGGTTTCCCTTCAGAAGGAGCGAACCGACCGAATCAAACACCTGCTGGAGCGCCAGGAGCGGGAGATCGACACCTTCGACATGGAGAGCATGCGGCTGGGCTTCGGAAACCTCGGCACCCTGGACTTTCTAAAGGACGACTACAGATGAGGAGTCCCAGCTGCCATGGCCGCCGCCGTCTCCCGTGACCCCTGAGCGTCCATCTGCCTCAGAACTCCCACGTTACCTTTGCCTGAACTGACGTGACAGCGCCAGGCGTCCACCGCTGCTGACGCCCCCCGTCAAACACACAGACAGACACATACACACACAAAAACAGCTCCAGCACCAGTTTGTGTCTTGTTGTGTTTCGGGCCACTCATAGTTGAACCCCTCCCCCCCTCCTTGCCTCTCGTGGCGTCACAAGAACACACACACACACACACACACAAAAATGCTGGATAACTTCCTGTAGTTGTCATGTTTTCGTAAGAATAATAACATTGTTACGGTGTCGTTTGTTTCTTGTGCAGTATGACACTTTTGATGTGACTAAAAGTGGAAAAAGGAGAGAAGGAGGGAGAGAAAAAATGAGGGCGGTTTGATGAGCAAACTCGCTCAAAAAACCACGCATTTTTTTCAGAGCCGATCATTTGTTTTGTTTTGTTTTTTTGTTTTTTTTTTCTAAAGACGTGCAAAAAAAACCACACAAATCTCTTAAAGCGATAAATCAAACAGCCGATCCTTCCGCAGCCGATCTTTGGTGCTGCTTCTTTCAACAACTTTTTTGGTATTTATTCATCAGGACATTTTTATGACAAATTTGAGTAATTTGATACTTGGAAAGGAAATATCATGATGTACATACTGATACACTTCTAATAAATGTGACACCTTTGGGTGAATTTGATTACTGATGGGATGATGAATAACGGTACTTGATATGTGTATCATACTGATTTTTCTGCAGTGGCAGCCAATGTGAATTAATACATGTGACACGTGAACTCCAACTCCCAGCTAGCACAAAGGGCTTCATGGGGGAGGGAAGGGGCGNGGGGGGGGGGGGAATTGTACTTTGTGTATAGAAGGATTTATGGAGAGCTTTTACTTATTTTCGTATTGTATTTTACCTGTCACTCAAATCAGATTTTTTTAAAGTGCTTTTTTTTCTCCTCCCTCATTTATTATCTGATATATATCAATGGGATCTTATTTTAATTTTTTTCCCCTTTAACCACAAATCTCAAGCTGTGTATTTTCTTCTAAACCAGACCAGTATGATGCTTTATTATTGCATGCACTTTAACTTCTTTTCCAGGTTAAAAGAAAGCATGGATCTGTCAGAGCTTTTAATTATATTTGTAAATAAAGTGCTCATCACACAAACTCATGCAGTGTTTTTTTTTTCTTTTTTTACTCATTTATTTTTTACACTTTTAAAGTCAAAATAGTTTTTAAGGCGCTTGCAGCCAGTGCACCACACTAAACATCACCGATTGGTCAGCTGTCATTTTAAGTGAGATTCTTTCACCTGGCCAATCAAATAATTCATCATGCAAGATAAGGCAGAATTATTAAAGGACCATACCGGCCATTTTGCATGTTTGAGCCTAATATATTCAATTTTCATATGTAATGTTACTGACAATCATTTCCTAAAGGATAAAACTGTATTTTAGCTTCCCTGATATTTTTGCAAAATCTCTTAATCTTTCCAAATCAAACATTCAAGTGATACACCCACCTTAAAAATCAATGTTTCGTCTGCTCATAGTTACACAGCTGTATGAAGTTACAGTCATTTAAATTTTTCAATAAAAGGGACTATATTCCCCAGCGGAGACAGATTCACTCCATGCTTTTTATTGCGCTTAAACGCTAAAAGTAAAACTTTGAAAAAAAAACCCTGAATACATGTCTTGTTCTTGATGATGGATTACCTATCCCAAGAACATTTCAAGTATCAACAAGTTTTTAATAGCGAGCCAGAATGAACTGAAACCAATGGCAGTCTGAGAGGTAGGGGAAAAAAATGTTTTAATTCACCGTTCCAGTAGTATGCTTTGTGAAATGATTGTAACATTACATGTATAAAAATTGAATATATTAGGCTCAAACACGCAAAATGGCCGGTATGGTCCTTTAATTGGGAATTTTTAGGTTTTTCTCTATGCCCATTGCTCTTGGATGTTTTGGTCATGGGATGTAATTTCATCTGTATTATAACTTTATTCTATTTCTATCAACCCATAGTAACAAAAAAAGTGCAAGTGCACTTATGTCCACACCATGTGACCCACCTCAAAATTAAATGTTCCCAGATTATTCATGTCAAGTAAACAAGTTTCTACCATTTTACTGCAAAATCTTTTCTCACAGTAAATTGTTGGAGAGTAAAAAGTTTCAAAATTTGGCCTTTGGGTCTCAGCGAGTGGAAAGTGTCGAGCAGCAGCCGCAGGATAAGAAAAGAACAACCGTGTGAGAGAGAAACAGATTTATTTTGCAGACTGTTGATCACTGAGAAGCTCTAATTATTGTCAGCAGGTGTAACGGAGCAGCAGGGAAAGAAGTGACATGTTCATAAGCGCATTTTTTTTGTTATTGTGTTTTGCTGATTGAAATTCACATTTCCTACGGAGCAGCAGCCTCACCAGGAAGTCCTCGTGCCGAACACTCTTAGGTCAAAGTCTTAAATTTTACTTTCCGGCCAGCTGCTCGTACAGTTTGGGGACGTAGTCATCCCACTCGGCCTGGTAGCAGGTTCCAGCCACCGGCGCTCCCAAACCGTACTTCTGCCTGAAGCTCTTGATCTTGAATTTTCCGCGGTTGTCTCCAGATCGGTTGGTTAGGACGGGCTCGCTGCAGGACAGACTGCCAGGCTGCTCGTACACCAGCCATACGTACCTGTGCAGACCTGCAGGACACAAACACGATACAACACAATCATTCCACTCTGCTGCTCGTTAACTGGTCAACATCACACTGCTGTCAGTGGTGCTCCCCTCTCTCTGTTTGGGGTTTTTTCAGGTCAAACGCTTTTTATTTTTGACTGATTCCGATCATCCTTGGGTCCCTTTCAGGTCTGATCACTTTTTAAAATTAATTTATGGAAGTAAGTCTCTTTGCATGGCTCTAAATAGGTTTAAAACGGATCTGGTTCCTATTGAGTCCAAAATTTGTTCACATTTGAAAAGACATCTAAAGTAATTTTTAAATGCTATGTTTGTTTGCAAGAGCTTCGTTTAGCCTATAGAAGACCTTGACCTCTTTTTGTTTCCACTGACGTTAACATAATCAATATCCTTCCAATAGCTAGACTGATCAAACAACAGCAGGTCTCACCTGTGCCTTGGGGGGGTCCAGAGCCAACATAGTCAGACATGACGCAGCCACTGGACACGTCATTCCCCTTCATGTTGACCACCAGGAAGTGGTGCCACTCTCTTCAGGGAACACAAATAATTGGTAGTTTAGGGCAGCTTACTATAGACCCAAAGTCATAAACTATACAAAACAAGGACAAGAAGTGTTTCAGCATTTGTCGGTATCTGTGATAAATGCTAATCAATAAATGCTGCAGGATTCTTCCAGCCTGCAGATAACTCGTTTCTCAAAATAGAGCTGTCCCAATTCTTAACCATGTAATAATACCACAAAGTATACCTTCTATTACTAATAAAAGCATAAAATGTAAAAGCTTGTTGAACAGATGTTTTAGTTATGGCTCCTCCCACCTGAATTTGGGGTTTTTTCTGCTGGGAGCATCAGGGTCAGTCAGAGCCAGAGTGTACAGTTTACTGGGGTCACATCCCTCCCACTCGATGGTGGTGGGCCGATTCTGCACCTGCAGGTAAACACAGGCAACAGAAGATTAAGAGCAATGGCTTTGATGCCCAACTCATGATCATATAACTGAAGATTCAGCAACGTGCCTGCAAAAAGGAACTTACCGGTAAGTTCACAAGTTAAAAAAAACCTTAAGAGGAACTACAGTATTTCTTGGCTGCTGCACAGTTTTACATCACTTGTCAAGTTATCAGTCAAGTACTAGATTTCTTATCAAGAGTGTAAAGACTGTTGTAAAATATTTTATTTTTTTCTCAAAGACAAGGATAAAGGGCAATTTCACCATTTTTTTTCTCTAAGGAGACAACACACAGAACCAGGTCTACATCAAACACAACTGCACTTGTCAAATCTGGACTAGATCCCTGTTACAGATTTGTGAAACCATTATTCTATTTGTAAAAACTAAAAAATTGCAACCCCAAATTTATCTGTTTTTATCTAGGTCTATGGAGACAAATCAGCCAGATACAAAAATCACAAGCCAACTTCAATCTGACCTGAGCCCTTAAGCCCATTAGGGGGCGCTGTTCAGCCACACACATACTTACGTACACACAAAAATCTAAAGTCTGCAGACATTATGTAACCTGAGTCATTGTTAGCAGACACTAGCAAACTGTTAAAATGCAGACATGCGCTGATAGAAGCAGTGTTTATTTCAAAAAAGCGTGTCTGCGTGTCCGTGCATTGATGTTTAACGCTCAGAAACCGCGCTGAGTTAAGCTAACGCTAGCTGGTAGAAGCTAGCTCGGCTAACCAACAGTAGCAGCAAACTAACCTGCGTTGGCGTGAGCACTTTACCGAGCTCGTCAGTTTCCACGGAGCCATATTTAACGGTCAGGGCTGTTGCTGGCTTTTCCTCCACCTCCTCTAGGGCGAGAGGCCCTGTCCACTGAGCCACATCTACGGGCATTTTCACGGCAGAGTAGCGTTACACACCGTCTCTCTCCACACGATGCTGAGGACTGACAAAGTACGACACTAACGAGGCGTTCAGGTTCCATCGCAAAAAATGTGAAGCAATTCGCTTTCTGACAAATTTAGTGTAATAATTCTGTGTTTGTTTGTGTTTCGAATTCTTTTTGGTGATTTTAAAATCAGCATTACAGGAAAGACAAGCCGACGCTGGCCGCATTTTGTAGGTTAATTGGAATCACACTCAACGGTTTCATATGAATTCCCAAGAGCAACTGCATAAACAATATTAGATCCTTGTCGTGTTTGTTGCCCATTTTCACCGCAGAAGCTAACATTGATAACACACTAACTTTGATTTGTAATAAATGACGTAAAGTGGGATAAATTGTTGTGTTTAAGCAATGATAGACAATGGTTAATTTACAAAATAACTAGAAAAAATCCGACTACACGTAAACGCCCCATATGAAAATGGCTGCAAAGTGCCAAAAGATGGCACTGTTGCCTCTCTGCTACAAAGTTATGATTTGTTAAAATATCTTCAATCAGGCCCATCCTGACCGCGTCCCTCACATGCTCCAATAACCCACTTTCTGTTTATAGACATCAGCGGTGGGAAAATCAGGCTACTGCTAGCTGCTACTGCTAGCTGCTACTGCTAGCATAGTGGGAAATACTTTATTAATATCAGCAAAAATCCTGCATTCACAACACAAACGTAAAAAAAATTGTTAAATTTGACTTTTAAATTGGAATTAACACTAGTTCACCCAGTTTGCAAATTCAAAGCAGGTATTCATACAATTTTATTAATATTTTAATGTCAGTTTTTTTTTGTTTTTTTTTTTTTACTTTTGTTGAGTGTGTGTGTGTTACTGTTACAGCAGTACATTTAAAGAGCACTGGCAGAAGAATATTTTTCACAGAATATTCTCAAAGGGACTTATAACTTTTGTTTTGAGTAAGGCAAGGCAAGTTTATTACATGTGACATATATTAGACATCTAGTTTAAGCTAATTTCTAGTCCCTAGTCAGGCTTTTAAATACAATACAAAACAATTCATACAGCTAAAACTGCATAAAAGGATCAAATTTACAAAATAAAAAAATGTTAGGATTTCTCCTTGTGTGAACATATGAATTCATAAAGGACCTGATTAATATGATACAATATGATATACTTTATTTTACCTGTGGGGAAATTTGTCTTAGACTCAAATGCTACACACTTACTTTTGTAGTAAATCACAGCCCCAAGTTGCACATAACACATACTGCACAAATTACACACATTAGACATTAAACATGACATATTGCACATTTACACAACCAGATAAGAGCATCATGAAGCCAATGCACAACCCCGCAGCCTCAGTCAACATTGTTTAAAATTTTAATTGAGTTAGGTACAAATTAAGTTTTAAAATGGTCGAGTTTGCATGGGGTACTCTATATCGTTTGCCAGAGGGTAAGAACTCATACTCAGTGTGGAGAATATGAGATTGGTCAGACAATATTTTCTGTGCGTGCCTGAGAACAGACTGATCATTGACTGGAGGGACTGATGTTCATTCCACCCCATGACCTTCTTGGCAGTCTGTACCAGATGAGCAAGCTTGGATTTTAACTGTACAGAGAGACTGCCATTACCATGCTGTCATCCCATACGCCCACATTGCTGTTATTGCTTGAGCCAGAGTTTCACCTTTGCATTAAACACCTTAAGTTCTATTTGGGGTTTTATTTCTGACGGTACAGAGTTCCATATGAGTGTTCCTTATACTGTAAAATATGATTGTCCAAAAGCTGTCCTGCACAATAAAACTCTACAATCCTGGTTTGTTGCTCCTCTTGTAGTGTAGTAGTAGTAGTAGTAGTAGTAGTAGCAGTAGCAGTAGTAGTAATCTCAGTAGTGTGACTGACTCTTTTAAAGGTGTACTGTACCTTTAAGAAGGTGACTTCAGGGTGTGGTTTATTCGTGCCAAAGTTCCCGGATCAGCCTACTGTAAACAGTGCAGGTCCATAAAATCAGGTGTGTTGCTTCAGCCAACATATCCTGCTGATTTGGTTGTCCGTGGGTTGTTATAGTTTGTATATAGTGTAGTTTATGATGGACAGACAGGAGTCCACGGTTCTGTTTTACCCACTTGAGCCGGACTCACAGCGGTAGACCCGTCAGACAGGTTTGGGCAGAATCTTTGTTCACTTCAGGCCATGCAGGAAAGTTAAAATGAGGACAGTCATAACTGCAGTGATACTAAAGCTGTGCTTCTGTTTGACAGGTGGGTTTAATCACTCTGAGTGGGTTTATGTCTGTTTTCTCAATGACAAAGATTCTCTTAATTATCACCTTTTCCTGTTTCAGGGGCAGTTTCGCCTAATGCACCCAGTGAAACCACCGTCACAGCCGCGCCGGGTGACATCCTAATACTTCCGTGTTACACTCTCGGTAATGTAACACCGTCTGTAACGACGTGGATAAAAAACGGACTAGAAATCATCAGCGGCGGTCAGGCAACAGCAGCTAGCCCGGATTCGAACCCTACACCCGGACAGCAGCGCCTCGCAGTGCTGCACGACGGGAGTCTGAACGTCCAGGGAGTGATTCCCGGGGATGAGGGCGAATACCTGTGCAAGACCACACTGCCAAACAACGGCAGCTTCCAGGCCACCGTACAGCTCCAAGTAGCCAGTAAGTGATTGTTTATGTACACATAACATACTTGTGGGGATTATTTTACTGCCGTTTCTGGAAGCAACTTCAGAACTGGTTCTACCACATAACACAAAGGCCTCAATCAAGAGACAGACAAATGTAAGATACTTTATGTTGATGAGGAAGAAGAAGAAGTTTACTTACATAAAGAAAAAGCAAGTAACAGTAAAAAACTGTACTTAAAAGGACCATACTGGTAGTTTTGCATGTTTGAGCCCAATAAAATACTACCCGCATACAAGTTTCGTTACTGACCATCTATTTTACAAAACATAAAACCATATTTTAGTCATCATGTTATTTTGCCAAATCCCTGAATCTTTAATAATCAAATGTTGAGGCAGGGGCGGATCTAGGGTTCGTGGAGATCCAGGACTTAGCCCAGATCTCCACTGGCATGAGGTAGCTTTGGTAAATAGCCAAAGCTATTTTATATCTACCAAAACTAAATATAAATTTTAAGTTAAAATTTCTTTTAAATGAAAACCTTTACAATGATTTAAACAGTGGAGTTATATGGTAGTCACTGCCAGGTAGTGCGTTATATCAGTTCTGTCCACCAATTCGGTCCAACCAATCCGTTCACAACACTGTGGTTCTGCCTTGGCAATGAATTTAGGTAACTGCAAAAATACTACAGAAAACTCAAAACACACTATTACGAAAACAATTCGGGGCTTTATGGAAAACATCCAGGGCTTAAGTCCCATAAGCCCGCCCCTAGCACCGCCCCTGTGTTCAGGTGATTCACCCACCTTAAAATTCAATGTTTCACCTGCTAACTCATATGTCCAAATGTAGAAGGGATGGTCATTTTTAATTTCTCTGTAAAAGCAGTCTTCTCCTGGGACTACATTCCCTGATGGAGACTTTAAACAAAACAAAAAAATTCACGCAGCTCCCACAGCACAGCACAGCACCCTATACAGCCACAAAAGCCTTTATACAAATATTAGTTTTCACATGCAGAGTAACACCCACAATGACCAATAAACTGAAGCTGGTATGTGAAAGTCCCCCTTTAATTTGCCACGTTAAATTTTCATTCTTTGATCATCACCTGGATCCTCACCTGCATCTAATCAGCTCTTCGTCTCAAAGGGCTTTACAGGCCAGTTCCCAAACTCTATAAGATGATGAGGAAAAAAGTTCCCTAAAAAAAATCTCATCATGTAAGGAGAAAGAAAAGAAGAAACCTCAGGAAGGGATATTTAACGAGAGATTGCATCTCCTCGAACAGCCAGGTGTGCAATAGAAGACGTAGATAGGGAAGCAGACACGTTACAAAGACATGAAAACAATGCAGCATTACAGGAAGATAGAGCAGTCATGATCCAGTAAGAGGATGCAGAAAGCTGTAGTCAATATGAAATCATGATTTCAGAGAAACAGGACTAAACACACTCCTTGGCAGAGATAATATGAAATGTGAGATAATCACAGGGTTGTGTGTGTGTTCTTTACAGGTGGGCCAGAAAATGTTTCGACAACCATCAGTCCCAGTATTCCTTTGCCCAACGGGACAGTCCTGGTCTATCAGGGTTCGACCGTGTACTTTGTCTGCTCCAGCTCCTCCTACCCGTCTCAGCAGCTGACCTGGGCTTTCAGCGGAGTCTCCTCCAGGAACGACTCCCTGGTTTCTACGGCTGGACCCTTGTTAGAGTTCATCATAGAAAATATCCAGCCCAGCGCTCAGGGAGTTTACAGCTGCAAAGCCCAAAACACAGTTTCTAATCAGATAACGAGCAGGAGCACAGAGATGATAGTCTACTGTACGTATCAACACCAAACCAATGATACAAGCATGAATATGTTACTTATTCAAGTCTGATCATTTATTTTTCACAGAGGAGAAGGAAGGGGGCAAAACAAGTCCACTTTGATTTATGAATTGAATTAGTGCTCATTGCTTTTTATTTTTATCAGGTGAAGTCAGATGAAAAAATAAATATTACAAATATGTAGGTGAAATCTGGATTATAAAATTTCATGTGTTGCTCAATAAAACACTTATTGTTTTTTTTTTTGTTTTTTTTGGGGGTAGAGGAAGCATTCTGAGGTGTTCATGAGTCAAGAGGACTTTATTTATGTTAAACTACTGTGAACAGTGTCTTCTCATTGCCAAAAACAGCTGCTTTTGAATGTACAATCTGTATGAAAATCAGTTAAAACTAGTTTCTTGTCAAAAATCTGAAAGTTTTGTTGGAGTCTGTACAGAACCAAAACAAAATACTTCCAAAGCAACATTTTTTTTTAAAAACTTAAGATAAAATGGCTGCAAGTTCATTCAATGCTGATTAAATATCAGGTGCAAAGGGGCTGAGAAGAAGTTAATACTGAGACCAGAGCAGTTTAATTATACATACAATATTTCTGTATTTCCGCACATAGAAATAACGCTCAAGTATTTTATGAGGATGTTTTCTTCTAGTTCATCACTGTAATCTGACTAATCAAAGAGTAGACAGTCTACAAGTGGAATAAAAACTTAGTCAACAGCAGAGCAGTTTAGATTAAAATAGTCTAAGGTAAGTGGAAGACATCAGAAAAGAGTCCTCAGAATAACTAAACTACTGCAGTCTCGATTAAAAAAAAAACTTCCACATAAAATTTCCTGTCTGTCCTCCCACCAAAGCAAATAGTTTTATTCAGGTTTGTTCACTGCGTGACTCTGTGGGGAATAACAGAGTAATACAATGTTATCTGACAGCAGGTCCGGATTGCAGCCAAGAAACTTTGGAGGGACTTCCTGTACTCAGATGCACGACTTTGCTACATAGAATAAAATACTGATAACTGTAGTGTGTTGTACCATAAAGGCCTAAATATGCTTCAAAACAAAGCACTGGGAAAAACGCCTGATAGTGCTTGAAGCCCCCTTTCTGACTGTGGAACTCTGACAAAAAAAAATCAATGATCAGAACAAAAAAACAAGATTTTACTGAATGTAAGTCCATCATAATTTAATTTTAGCATTTGACACAAATGTCTAATCTTACCAAGTCAAGTTTGTCTGCTATTGCAGTCTGAAATTCAAGTATTGCTTTTTTTTTTTGATCTAGTGCTGCTATCTGCCTAATTCTGACTTGTTTCAAGATACTGATGCTCATTTCCAGAAAATACCATAAGCCTTATGCTTTTGACACCAGACAGACCAGAGAAATCTGATATTTAGAAAGTCTAATCTAATGTCATATAATGTAATCTAAACTGATTTGTATTGCTTAAACTTTCTTACAGTGCTGTCAGATTTTTCACTTTTGCTCAAGCAGATAAGGCTTTTAGGACTCAATAATAGACAAGATTGACTTGGTAAGATTGGAGATTTTTTTTTTTTTTTTTTTTNTTTTTTTTTTTTTTTTTTTGCAGTGCAAAGTCATATGGAGATGATGGCCATGAAGCTCAACATTCAAACAATACTCTGTCATTTTCTGAGCAAACTTAAGCTTCTCTTCCTTGTAGATACTCCAGACAGGCACCCTGAGTGCCAGTGGGGACCAGGAGAGGACGCCTCCCACTTCCAGTTTAGCTGCACCTGGTTTGGGTGGTATACCACCCCGATGCTGCGCTGGGTGGGAAACGGTGATGATCCGAGAACTGGTTTAAAAGAAACCACTTTTGCATCCGAGGAGACTGACAGCCTGTCAGTGACGCTGAATCGCTCCCTGCTGTTTGATGGACAGACACTGACGTGCACGGCACAGCACCCAGCACTCCACCCAGGAAAAGAGAGGACGTGCTCGTTCACGCTCAGTAAGCATGTTCTGATGAAATGAGCCTCAAAAACATTCCTGACGTGCTAAATCTTTGATCTAGTTTCTGCTTTAATTGACCATACCGGGGTGATTGTGCATGTTTGAGCCCAATATATGCAACCCACTTACATGTTACGTTGCTGACTAATTTCCAAAACATAAAACCGTATTTTAGTTTTACTGTTATTTTTTTCAAATCCCCTAATCTTTCAAAATCATATCTTTCAGGTGATACATCCACCTTAGAATTCAATGTTACGCCTGCACGATTGTAGAAGGCACGATTATTTTCATTACTCAGTAAAAGCAGTCTTCTCCTGGGACTATATTTCCTGGCAGAGACATAAATTGTCTTTCAGGCAGCTCCGTGTTAAAGTTATTTCAGCAAAAAAAAACTAATAGAGATCTTGTTCACTATGATGATTACTTAAGCACATTTCAAGTCTCTACAAGTGGATTTTAATAACATACTGGAATGAACTGAAACCAATTGCAGCCTGGAAGGTTGGAAAAAAATTCAGAAATTTACCTAAAGTCATATATTTGAGAAATGGTTATCGGTAACATAATGTGTATATGGATTATATCTATTGAGCTCAAACATGCACAATTGCCAGAATGGTCCTTTAAAAGGCCACTGAGCAACATTCAAACTCCACACAATGTGCAGTGATCCTTTACACATTTTTATATGTATTATTAATGTTTACTCGCACTATTGGTCTTCACAGTGATTATGAGGACAGATTTGCTTCTATTTCACTCTTCATTTCAAATCCATCACTATAAGCCACAATCATCTCTACTTGCAGCTCCTCATACAAAACCAATTTTCACCAAATTTGGTGCATGACATATTTGGATGTGTCTGAAACAAAATTGTTATAAGTGAAAGTTAATATAATTATAATTGGTTGCCAAATTTTTTTTAGTGGCCTACTTTATATTCTGTAAATTACCATAATTCTTGAATGCATTGCACATTTCCAATCAAATACAGACAATATGTGCACATAATAAGTCTGAGCAGTGCTGGAAAATATGATATTTTGCATATAGGAGGCTCTTTACAGCAACATATGATAACTACTTTAGTCAGTCTTAGCAGTATTTCTTATGTAACTGAAAGATGTCAACAATTCTTATTCGTACAAGAAGATTTACGTTTATACGTATAGGGATTGGTACATGAGCATAGAACATTCACAGAATAGACTAATGCCACATATCGTAGCTTTTATAGCCAAGGATAATTTGCAAAGCTTATGTCTAAATGAGCTTTTGCAGAAATACATAGCTTACAATATTATCCATCCATCCATCCATTTTCTTTACCCGTTTGTCCTGTTGAGGGTCATGGGGGGCTGGAGCCTATTCCAGTGGTCATAGGGCGAGAGGCGGGGTACACCTTGGACAGATCGCCAGTCTATCGCAGAGACAGACAAACACATTCATACTCTCATTCACACCTACGGGCAATTTAGAGTTCCCAATTCACCTGACATGCATGTCTTTGGAGGTGGGAGGAAGCCGGAGCACCTGGAGGGAACCCACGCGGACACAGGGAGAGTATGCAAACTCCACACAGAAAGGCCCTGACGCAGCCGGGAATTGAACCCAGGACCTTCTTGCTGTGAGGCAACAGCGCTAACCACTGTGCCACCGTGCCGCCACTTACAATATTATAGCACACTACAATTTATATTAAAGATAAAACACCAAGACACTTGATCATTCATGACTTCAATCTTCTTTACTTTTCAAAATTAAGTTATTAAGTTTATTAAGTATTAAGTTAAATGATGAAACTTAATTTGTTATTGACTAAATAGAGGATAAAGAATACAAGCAGCTCAGTCTTTCCCATACGGATGGCAATTTTGAGGCTTTGAAATGTTGCGACACATATAGCTGTGTACTGTATGTATGTGTTTTGAGGCTTCGAAACATCTCGAAATGTCTTGCTCAACACTGGCATCTACTGGCAGGTGTTGTAATTGCAGCAGTGCTGAACGCCTCCTTATCCAAAACGTGAACGTTTTTCATGCAGATGCAATCAAACCATAAATTATTGATTGATGTATCATTTATTTGTGACCAAAGAGACACACACTTTGTGCTTGTGGTTTATAGACCTTATGACATAAATATTTATCTTATCACATCTCTGTGATAACATGTCATGGTAACATGACAACAAATTTTGTTTATATACTTATGAGATGGTGGTTATGTCTGCATTTTAATTTATGTCAATTGTTCTAGACCAGTTTTCAATAAATCCCCTTAATTCATTGAAGAAAATTGTGGCACGTGTGGTGGCGTTTTGCTATGCCTCCTAAACCATCACGTGACGACTGCGTGAGAAGTTTCGTAACAGTTGTTGGAGGTATGGAAACGGAGTGTACCAGTGTGTTTCGAAACTTCGAACTTCCGTGTCGAAATTGCCATCCCTACATTCCCTTTCTGTCACAAACTCCTTTCTTCTCCTTTTAGTGTTCTCCTATTTCTTCTCTCTCTGTTTCTCCTGAGCAGCTGAACCATGCAGCAATTCACACTCTGCTTAGCAAGTGTGCAGACTTACAAAAACTGATGTCCAGATTTACTCGGGCCAACTGCTTCATGTTTTACAAATATTTTTCAATAATGTGGCTCTTGTTGGCAAACTCTCCATGTCTTTATCACAGTACACCAACTATGACATCATTATTAACACCACTGATTCAATCACAATATTACAACTAATGTTATCATGATTAGTTTACTTTAGGATCTAACTACAGATCCATACAAATGTAGTTAGTGAGACATGTTTGGATCTGGGCTCTAGACATGTGGACAGTTAGTGAGTCAGTCATTGTGCACTCTGAGGTTATCACATGACAGAATTGCTCAAACATGGAGATGATGTAAAAATGTGCTGTGTCAGCCTCTGTTATCAGCTGCCTTTGATTTTTCTACAGTGCTGACATATGTTCCCGACTTCCCAATTAGTCCTAAAATAAGTGACCTAAAGAAAGAGAGTTGCTGAATGCGAAAGACAGCAAACTACAGAAGTTAAAGTTCATGTGCCACTTGTTTCAGTATGATTATACGCCAGAAAAGCAGACAGGCATGTTGTCTTTCTGGTGTTCTCGGGTACCAATGAATGTACATTCATTAGCATTCATTAGAGTAGATACCTCCTTCAAGGCTGAACAAGCCCAGACAAAATTTGTTTTATTCTTATAAAATACATTTTTTTAATGGAACTCACATTTCATTGGGGAAATTGATCCTCAGCACAGAATCAAGCAGGGCTAGCAAACCCACGACCTTTGTGCTGAGGCAACAGTGCTAACCACAACGCCACCGTGATGCCCTAAAGAGAAGAAAAGAAACAATTATGATAATAATAGCACTTGTTATTAATTTTATCATATGAAACAGTAGTTTTAAAAATGTATCCATATCTGCAATTGCATCCATGTATAGGCCATTATGGAAGAAAATTCCACTGGGGCCCCTTATAATAAAAAAAATTACACCTGTTCAGCTCTTGGAACAAGTTAATTGAACAAATTAATTGAACAATAAATGATTCTCTCTCTCTCTCTCTCTCTCTCTCTCTCTCTCTCTCTCAGAGCCTCCGTACCCTGATGGCGAGCCGCTGGTCACTGCTCTGGAAGCGACCAGCGTTACTCTAACGTGCACTGAAGCCAGCTCCATCCCGCCCGCCAACACCATCTGGAAGAAAAGCCTACAGCAGGACGACATTGTGCCTGGAACAAAGTACGTCTTGTCTCAGCAGGGGCCCGTCTTCAGCCTGACCATCGTCAACATCACCAAGGACGATGAAGGCATCTACTTTTGCCGCAGCGAGAACCCACTTGCCATCCGAGAGCTGGAAGTCTACCTCACCGTGAGGAGTGAGTCAGGGACTGACAGGCTTAGCTGTGTAACAGAGCAGCAGGAGAGATTTGTCATCTTTATATTTATTACATCTCTAGAGGGAGAGAGATTCACTTATTCAGAGTTGGGCAGTAAATAGTTGGTACATTACTTCAGTATTATCCTGATTACATTCGTGATTATTGATTTATTTGGAGGATTTTCAATTTTGTAGGCTTTCCAATTTTTCTCCTTTACATTTTCTTTCCTTTCTCCTTTGTTTTGTCCCTTTTCCCTCCCTCAATCTTCTCTTTCCTTCCTTCCTTCCCTACAATGTCCTCCTTGCTGCCATTCTTACTTCTTTCCATATTTCCTTCTTTTGTTTCTTTCTGTATTTGCTTCCTTCCTCTCTTTAACTTATCTGAAAACATGAAAATTAAATTCTCCATACTTTAGATACGAGGTTATCGCCCAACAGCGAAACTAAACTCCACTCTTCTTTACAATTAATATGTTTGAGATTTAAGTACTTTAACTTTTAACAAAGTCGTTTTTCCACCACGTCACTGCTACTTTTAATTTAAAAGTGATCATCATGAAATGAATAATTGAAGGTCAGAGGGAGAAATAGAAGCTGCAGGGATGACTGATGATAAGCATAATGTGCTGAACATATTGTACTTAAAACATGAATGTGTGCAGATTCAAACAAAAGGCCAGTCAAAGCAAGTGTCAGCTCCACCTCTGGAATGTCGGTAAACCTGTTGCTCCTCCCTTTTGTAGTTTCATGGTCCTCTCATGTCTCTTGTTGCTACAGCTTCTTCTGCAAACACAGGAGCAATCATCGGTATATTTTTAGCTGTGCTCATCGTGGGATCGGCCATCATCATCGCTAAAACAGTGTATTCCAGCCGGCATCGAATTTGCCTGGGTAACTTTTTTTTTTGTGCATGTGTGTATTAGCTTTATCTTTGCATCACAAGCATGTATATTACCCATGCATGCAACCAGTGACCCTGTCTGAATATGAGTTGATCACTCCGAGTCAAGTTAAGATCTCATATAATGCATCTCTAAACAAACATTTATTAGCATGTATTGTCACTCACTAATACAATATGAATCGTAAATATACACAAATGTTGATTTCAGTCTCTTTATATTTTCATTGCAGGGAGTGGCTTTGGGTGAGTATCACACATTTACTAACATAATGCACACTATGCATGCAATTAAAGGCATTTTCTAGAAAGCACCTCAAGAGTGCAGTAATATAATCTTTTATATAACTTTAGCAATAGAAAATGTGTCTCCACCAGGGAATATAGTCCCAGGGAAACACTGCTTTTGCCAGAGAAATTAAAATGGCCATGTCTTATATGTGAACATGCGTGTTAGCAGAAACATTGAATTTTAAGGTGGATGTATCACCTGAACCTTTGATTTTGATAGCTTAGGGGATTTGGCAAAGTCATTATTGGCTTAATTTTGAAAAAAAAAAAAAGGACAAGATTGAAATCTGTAAAGAAATCTTTTAGATAACTTATGACTGAATGGCACCTTGTTGGCACAGATAACAACGTATGAAACCATTAGCTGACGTAGAAGAATATAGCCTACAACACAAAATAACTCCTGGAATGTACTGAACACCAATTTGATGACATCTAAGAGTTTCTTGACTGTTTATTATCATACAGCCTGGTATTTTTTTTTAACATCACAGTAAATTTGCTGCTCTGCAGGCAAATGGAGGATGGAGGAGACGTGCTGAGGCTGGTGGAGTCGGATGATGAGCAGCTCTTTCAAGACGCTGTGCCACATCTCCCCCCGTTAGCCAATGGGCACCACACAACGCTCGTCCAGATACATCGGATCCCATCTAGTATGGCACAGTCGTGGCCGTTGGCATTGATCCAGCATTCTGTAAATAAACATGATGTGAGAAAATGTTTTGTCATGTAACATCTTATTTTTTATTATTTTTAAGGTGATCATGAGGACACAGAGGTTGCTGACACAAGTCCACAGCAGCAGGAAGATACTGCACAAACAGAAGAGCCAGTGGACCTTGTAACATTTTAATTATTGGGTGGTAACTTTTATCTATGCAGTTTTAAGGCCGCTGTTGAAAAAAAAACAGATTTTTGAAAATTTAATTGAAATATTTTGAGGTAAAAAGTTATAATTTTAAAAGAAAAAAGTCACAATATGACAGGATAGAGAATTGGAATAAATGAGTGATAGAATAAATCTTAGAACAAATGTTTTTCTATTTATTAGGCTTTTTCTTCATAAGTTATGACTTGTCACAGCAATGACATCACAACATTTTCATGAATTGTGGAATATATTCTCACAGTGTTAACTTTTTTTAATTAAAATTGTGACTTCTTTGAAAGCTTTGTCCTTAAAATTATGACATTGGTCTTAAAAATCTGTTTTGTTTTTTTGTTTTGTTTTTTTCAACATTAGCCCTAATACTCTGTCATGGGTTTTAGATAAATGTATGGTTAGATAAATGGATTTTTTTCCCAACAAGACTGTGAACACAATTGGTGGAAGACACATACTGTTCTTTTTTATGGTTTTAAATTTTTATAAGCTTATTTGTATGATTTATACTATTTGTATGTACAGCAGTTTGAATGTGTTGGTCTAAATGTGGTAGATAAATTGAGTTGTGTATATAAAAGTGTGATTGCTGGCATCTGTATTGTTGACAATGACTTTGGCCACAGCTGTGATTTATTACTTTCAATTCATTGATTTACTTCTCCACTCAGGTTGGTACACAGTAGTGTGTACAGAAGTTGAATTAATCTGAGTTCTACATCGATACATAGCTGTGCCTGAGTGTTTGGCTATCAGTGAGTGGGTCTGGTGGCTCTGGTATGCTGTGGGAGGCATTTTTCTGGCATGATTTGGTGTCACTGAAAATCAATACAAAATTATTCTGGGAGATTACCTTTATCTTATGATGAAAGATCTGATCCTGATAGAAGTGGTCTCTTCCAGGATGACAATACCCCCCATTCATAAGACATGAGGGGTCACCGAATGGTTTAATGAGTAAGAAAATGATGAATAATCATATGCTATGGCTTTCAAAGTTGCCAGATCTCAACCCAGTTCAGCATTTATGGGAGATTTTGGACCAGTGTGTTATTAGACAACTATACCCCTCTGTCACACAACACTATAATCAAAACAACAAATGAGGGACTATCTTTAAGAAGAATGGAGTTCCATCCCTCCAGTATTGTTCCATAGATGTCTATAATGTATGCCAAGGCACAATAAAGTGGTTCTGGTGCCACAAAACCTTACAAAACACTATTTTTCCTCCTTTAATTTGTCACCAGTATGTATCAGTTCTACAGCGTACCATGTCATACCACAGTCAAGTGCTTAATTGTTATTTATACAAAGTTAATGGCTCAAGGACAAAATAATCTTCTAGGGTATATGAAGATCTGAACTGGTTTAATGATGATTTCAACAATCATAGCTGTGAAAGCAAACTAATAAAAATGAATGTAAAGCAATTAGTCAAGATTAGGAAACCCAAATCATCAGATGAGGTTTTTTTTTTTTTGTTTTGTTTTTTGACAAATAAAAACAGCCAGTAAGAATTATAGCAGTCAGTTACTTTGGATGTAATATATTGGTCTTCTAATTTTGACTAAATGAAAACTATTTAGTCAAATTTGTGTCTTCGTATTGAGCTTATGATTTTGACTTATGCCTGTAAGTATATTTGATATCGATGTAAAGGTTGACTGTCATATTTATGAAAATTGAGTCAAAATTTTGACTATAATTTTGATTTTTAAATGTAATGGGTTTAAATGGGCCAAAAATGTTCAGTTAGTACTTCATAATTAACAGTCAAAATATTAGCTAATGTTGAGTTATGACCTATTAAGTATAAATATGAGGCAATAATTATTTTAAGATGCATGATAAGTTTTATTTTATCATTTCTAACTTTTTTTAAAAATCTTTTTCCGAAATTGGAATGCGCTTCCATTGATAACTGACCAGCTTTTGATTAATCATATCAGTGGAATCCACACCGAAGATCAAAGACATTGTTTGTAGTTTAGTGGCGGGGAGTGGCGTGAGGTTACGTAACAAACGTCACGACGTCAGTTCACAGTATAGCCAATGGCATGAAGTGACTCAAACAGGAAATCAACTGGATGTTTTGTTTTGTACATTTTAGGCGTTGCAGACGTTGCATGGCAGTGACAGAGCACACACTCCTGAGGAGAAACCACGTCCGGTGGGTAAAAACACGCCGTGTATTGAGCTTTTGTGTACATTACGTCATGTCTTTTCGGAGTGGAATGAGGACGGATTCGGGAAGACTGCGATAATACGGCGAAGAATGTGATCAGTGATATACAACGATGTGTTCCAATGAAAACAACGCAGTCTTTCAGTCTACGTGTAAGTTTAAATATTTATTTCGGTTAAATGCGATCATGTTGCCATGGTAAGTTTAAAGCTCGGTAACTCTGTCGGTGCGCTACCGGAAGCGTGGCAAGTTAGTTTATCTGAATGTGCGTCTTCCTCCCTCCAGCGTCCGACTCCGCTTTCATCCTGGAGCTGAAGACCAGGCGTCCTCCATCCCTGGAGGGCCGGCCGGGATGCGAGAGCTGGAGCGTGGACTTCTCCCCGGATGGAGCCTGGTTCGCCTGGTCGATGGGACACGGGATAGTTTGGGTGGTCGCCTGGCCCCTCGACTCCGAGTAAGTCCAAACACTAAGACCGGTACCTTCAACTTTCAGCTTCAGTTAAAAGTCCATCCTGGTTCTCAGACTGTGGTATGAGCACCATTGGCGTACTTGAAGCGCCCCCTGGTGGTACGCCAGATGAATCTGGAAATTTCTGCAGAATTTCAAACCAATTGAAATCCGTGGAAATTCTGTTGTCGTAAATTAACAATTAGAATTATGTACGTTTGGGTGGCTGTCAGTAATGCACTCATGACATTTTTCCATCTTTTTCTTAGAGATGGTGGCTTGTTGGTGAGGTGAGAAATGGATGGTTGTGTTTGGTTCAAAAGATTTTACATCCAAATTTATTTCAATTTCTTATCTTACCTGGCTCAGTGCTGTTCTCACCCACAGGGAGAGTCAGAATGGAGAGACTGACCGAGAAGACAAGAGCTTTAGTTGTGGTCATCCAGTTTGGGGACTCGCTTTTGGACCCAGACCTCCGAAATCAGCAGCAGCAGCAGCTCATTCAGGAAACACCCAATTGAAAGGAAAACGTCTGCTTCTGGCTACAGGATTGGAAAACGGCATGATCAAAATCTGGAACGTCTTAACAGGTAAGATCTGTACCTGCTGGTGAAGTTGACTGTGATTGTTTTCAGGTAAAAACAATATTTTTTTTTGTTTTTTTTTACTCATACAGGTGATGCTGTATATGATCTCCATGGCCACGAAGGAGTGGTGAGAGACCTCGTTTTTCCTCAGAATGGGACGCTTACACTTGTATCGTCTTCTCGGGACAAAACTTTGATAATTTGGGACCTGACTCAGGAAGGTGTGTGTGTGTGTAGTCAGTGTGTAGTCAACAGTAGTCAGTCTGGTTATTGTGTAATTTTATTAGCGAAAGCAAACAAAGGCTCATGTGTTTGGAAGTCTGCTGTGCTCAACAGCACTTCCCCACCTGAATCCTGTAGATAATTACTGAAGTCAGTCAGAAGTTTTCTTTAGCAGAGATATTTTTTACAGTTTTCTCCTCACTGTAACAAATTGGAGTTGATGATGTTCACATTTTCAATGTAAGGACAGATTTAGGATTTGAGGCTTCAGCGCAGGTTTCACTTGATTTTTAACTGGGTGTGTGTGTCTTTGCTGTATGCATTTTACTTTTGTTTATCCTCTTAAAAAGGTTGCATGTTTTAGCTCTTTAACTGCAAATTGCCTATATTTTACCTCAGTCATTGGTTTGAGTTAATGCCAGTATGATACACAAATAAACAGAAGACTAGATATTTTTTTTGTTTTTTTGGAGGGGGTTAAGGTTTCATAATCTCTGGCCTTTCTTGACAAGTTTGTCTTGATGATGCATTCATGCGGGAAACAGTTTTCTCCCAAGCAGCAGCATTTTTACTGCCAGACATAGCAAATTTTATGTGATTGTTTGTACAGCATGCATGTTTTAGCATGTTTGAGAGCGTCTATGCAAGCACCAACACAGTAGAGTGGTCATAACATTCCTATAAACTGACTATTTTGGGACAATGTTTTTCTGTCTGTTGCAGGTAAAAAGGTGCAGGTTCTGTCTGGACATAAAGACTGGATCAGCAGCTGCTGCATCTCATCAGACTGCAGCATGATTGCATCCGTTGGCAGGTTTGACAGGGTGAGTTACAGTTGCTGTCCTGTAAAAATGTGTTTTGCTTAGTTTTACATCAGTAGCATGGAAAAAAATGTTCACCTCCCTATGGGCTTTTTAGATGCTTATAAGACATTATTTTTACTTCTGTGATATATTGACTGATTGTGATATATTGCATGTGTTGTTTTCTGTGCCATGTTTTCCATACTTGTTAAATCAAGGCTCTGATTTTATTGCCTCTTTTAGGATTTTTTTTAACGCCAATAAAATGCTATACATCCACTTAAGAAATTTTATTAAAGCCATTTTGTCAAAAATGAGTAATCGTTGTGTATCATATAAATCTGTAATATCCTATTTTGAGATAACCTGATATTCCTCCCTGCTGAAGCACCACTTTGTGATTCATGCTGACAGGATGGGTTTATTTTTACACGATCTGGCTCTATGTTCTTTCCACAGGAACACTGTAATGGCTGTCGTCTAAAGGGAAAACATTTCCCCTTTAGTCTCTCTACTCAGATTTTTTCCCAACTGATCTTCACTTGTGCAAATATTTGCAATGCCTTTCTGGCTTTGAGCCATTTTTCAGGTCATCACAGGCTTTCTACCTTGGACAGCTGATGGTGTTAGCGAGATTATTGATATTATTTGCATGTAGAACTTTCCTCCCAGTGCATCTTTTCCTTGTTGGTGTGTTTGACTTATTCAAGCAACAGTAACTCGCTGGTTGTGTTCATCTGCTCGGTTTTATAAGAGCGACTCAAGTTTGTTGCTTTTTTATGAGACATTTGGAGCATCAGGAAGTTCTCACGCCACAAGCTGCTAACATGACGCACTGCTGTTATCAGAGAAAAACCTTTCAGCACAGACTGTGTAACATTGCGTAATAGCAGTTTTTTGAGTTCACAGTCACACTGTCGCATGTTTCATCCTGCCCTGTTGACATTAAGTGAGTCATTCAAATGTTCCTGAGAATTCAGTCGACAACTTTGAGCCTTGATTACTTCATGTGGTTTGTAACATCAAGTTGAAGCTGCTCAAGAGCTCATAATGATTTTATCTCGTCAGATGGTGTGTCTGTGGAGTCTGCGGTCTTATACGTTCATCAGGAACCTGACGGGGGGAACCCATAAGACCTTCTACCTCCTGGCTTCCTGTGACTTCTCTCCTGACGGGGCGATGCTCGCCACCGCCGCCTTCAGTGGCTCCACCTGGTGGATCGACCTGTGGGACCCGTACACTGCAGAGAAACTGACCACTCTGGTGTATGTTTCTCTCTGTTGTAGACGTTAGCAGCTTTGCATGCTAGCTTCTGTTCCACAGTGTATTTTTGCAGAGTGGGCCAATTTATAATATGAACAGAAATCCAACATTAGAAAAATCTGAAAATATGAACAGAAATCCCAGTATTCTGTTTTAGCTATGAAAGAAACTTTTGGGAATTCAGTGTGTTTTAAGAGGTTTTGGTGATGCCTGTCTTAAAGGACCATATTGGCCATTTTGCATGTTTGAGCCTAATATATTCAGTTTTCATACATGTTATGTTACTGACAACCATTTCCCANTTGCATGTTTGAGCCTAATATATTCAGTTTTCATACATGTTATGTTACTGACAACCATTTCCCAAAAGATCCCCATTTCAGGTTTCCTAATATTTTGCAAAATCTCTTAATCTTTCAAAATCAACTATTCAAGCAATACACCCACCTTAAAAATGTGTATGAAAATTGAATATATTAGGCTCAAACATGCAAAATGGCTATTTAAATATACAGTATTTTCAAATGAGTCAGTTATGTTATCATGACAGACTTTCTAAAACTCTCATTTTGTGACGGCAGCTGTGTGCAGGCAAAGCAGATATGCAGTTTTACCTGCTTATTGTTACACCTGCACAATCTAAAGGCTCATCACAAATTGTGATTTTGGGGTTCAGAGAACAAATTGAACAGTCAAGAGAGAATTGCGACAAAGTCTTTGATCGTCAATCCAAAACGTTGGTCCAAGATCGCAGCTTGACCCAACCGCCAACGCTTAATTCAGTAGATGTGTTCTCGTCATCAAAGAGACAATAAAATTCTGTCAGAAATTTAGAACCAGGATCTCACAGTTTGAGTTCTGCTACAACACACATCTATAAGCCGGTGTGAAAGCTGCTTGTAGCGGCGCTACGACTCACCAGCCATTCATCTCACTGTTTAACGCACATCAAATACTGCACAGCGTGAAAAGGATTACAACTAAAATGTTATTATTTTATTCTCACAGTCTCGCTCAGCATGACATGCAGTCAACTTGTAAAACTGCTGTTTTTCACACAGTTTGCAAGAGGCTGAATGCATTCAGAGTCAACAGCCCTTCAATCAGTTTCTGTCTTTGTGAAACCTCCCGCATGATATTCTGTTTTTGTTGAAACGATCAGGGAGGTGATGAGTCAATTCTATCATCATTTTTTATTTTTTAGGCAGTGGTATTGGTGTTGTAGTGGATTCTGTAACTTCAGCCTCAAAATGACCATAGAGTTGCATTAACAGTTGCATTCATTGCAGGGCTGTTGCACTGGATTACTTTACATTGCTCAGAGGTACCTAATAAACTGTCAACTCAGCATAATATATATTAGCTTAATAGAATCAAACATAAAACACATGAACTTTGTCCACTTTTATCACTGGGTTGTAAATGAGTTTTTTTTTTTTTTTTTTTTTTTGTAAGGTATGTATCTGAGCTTGAATCTGTGATCCACATTCATGCAGCAGCCGCTATCACTGTTTACAACTGTTGCATGTTTGGGAATATGTCCTGGTGGTTTAGCAGTAGTAGTTTGAGGCAACTGGACTTCCTGTTTAGTCTTGAAGATTGAAACTTATCCGAGTAGCCTTTTGGTTCGAGGTGGGAACACCTCAGAGGATAAATGGCATTTTACTGACCACCACTCAGAACTGAAGAAATCCAGTTGTTGCCTTTTACAACTTTATTGCTACTAGATGTCCAGTAACCTGCATGACTGAGAATCTTATCTTAGACATCCTGAGGTCCTTTGTCCATTGATTAAAACCTCTTGTATATTTCACATGTATGGGGCTGCATAATACTTAAAAATTCATGTGTTACTTTTATCCACAGTGACTACTGTGAGATTTATGGGCAAAACCAGATCTCAGCAATACAATTCTCTCCTGATGGCTTGCACTTGGCAATCGTTACTGAGGACAGGTGAGTTTTTTGTCAGTTTCCTCTCAGATGTCACGTGATCACTTGAATGATCTCAGACAGATGTGTTGTGTTACAGAGCCCTCCAGATCTGGGAGCCTGGGAAGAAAGGCATGGTGATGCAGACTAAAGTGGACCAAGCCTCCAATGGACTCTGCTGCAACTTCCATCCACAAGGGGGCGTGGTGGCCACAGGGTGAGGAGCCTTCCCCATATTTCAAATTTGACACGCAAGAGGAATCAGGTTTGGTTGCCTCATGCATTGTCTCAAATACTCCATTATAAGTCCCACATCAAATTTAATAAAATTAAAGTAAGTACTAGCAGCAAACTGGATTCAAGAATCTATAGTTAGACTAGTGCTTGTTGTGAAGTAGAGTTTAACTGTTGGAGAAAAATCTTGTATCATCAGTTTTCAGAATTTTCATGTTAAGTTTAGGCCAAGAAAACAATCCACTAAGAATAAAAGTGAAGACATGATAAGGCAGGAATGACAGATTCCAGGTTAAAACCAGGCCAAACCTTAGGAAAGAAAAGAAGGGGGAAAATGGAAGGAAAAAAATAAGGATATTAGAGACATTTTCTCAAGATTGTCATGCTGTTTAAAGGACCATACCGTCCATTTTGCATGTTTGAGCCTAATATATTCAATTTTCATACACATAACATTACTGACAATCATTACCCAAAGCATACTACTGGAACAGTGAATTAAAAAAAAAAAAAATCCTACCTCCCAGACCACCATTGGTTTCATTTCATTCTGGTACGCTATTAAAATCAACTCGTTGATACTTGAAACGTTCTTTGGGATAGGTAATCCATCATCGCGAACAATACGTGTAGTCAGGTTTTTTTTTTTTAAAGTTATGTAACTTTAACGTTTAAGTGCAATAAAAAGCACAGAGTAAATGTATGTCTCCACTGGGGAATATAGTCCCAAAAGAAGACCTGCGTTTATCGAAAAATTTAAATGACCATGACTTCATAAGACTGCGTAACTATTAGCAGGCAAAACATTGATTTTTAAGGTGGGTGTATCGCTTGAATATTTGATTTTGAAAGATTAAGAGATTTTGCAAAATATCAGGAAAGCTTAAATATGGTTTTATCCTTTGGGAAATAATTCTCAGTAATGTTACATTATATTGTATGAAAATTGGACAAATTAGGCTCAAACATGCAATATGGCCGGTATGGTCCCTTTAAATATAGCTCCAAATACAGAATTTAAAAAAAACAAAAACAAAAATCTCTCTCAATATCATATTGAACTTTTTAGAACTCCAAATATGATCAAATTGTGCAGCTGTGATGCTCCGAGTGCTTTCTACTTCTTGACTTTGAAAATGGGACTTTGCGTCATTATTGCAGTTCCTACCATTTGCCAATAGAGGTCAGCAGAAATCACCTTACTTTTGTTTTCCCTTCAGCATCCAATCAGTGCCTCATTTTAGACGAAACCAACAGTGACATGTTTTTGTTTTGGCAGAACCAGAGACGGCCACGTGAGGTTCTGGCGGGCGCCCAGGACGGTGCCCAGCCTGTGCCACCTCTGCCGCTCCATCCTGCGACATTCCGTCTCCACTCACCAGATGGAGCCACTTCCCCTCCCCAAGAGGATCCTAGAGTACCTCACCTACCGAAACATCCCCACTCGCCTCAAGACAGAGAGCTCCTCAGACGAAGAGGAATGGGAGAGATGAAGAGGAAGATGAGAAATGGAGTGGTTGCTGAAGATGGTCTCATATTAAGAATGCAGATTTGATTGGTCCAAACGAGACACTTTCAAAGCTTAAATTAGCACATTACTGTGAACTACTTCAGATTCAACATTACCACACTAATCTCATTTATTGCACTATTAAGATTATCTATAGATATAAGGTTCAAATGCATATTTGTATTACAATTTTATACTGCTAATTTATTGTGTAAATATGTTAAATACATTTACGTTTATCACCATGGAACAACTATGATCACACATACTAATTGCATCTGTTAATACAAGACGACACAAATTAGACATAGGAAATAGTTTTATTAAACAAAGTATAACAGGTGTAAGAGATTTTTGCTACACGAGTAATGTTATGTATCTTGTTTGGGGCATTTATTTAGCTGATTATGTGGCTTCAACAAAATAAATGTGAGTTGATCCTACACTGAAATCCATACTGACTACAGTACATGCCCAGCAGACTGATTTTTTTTTTTTTTTTTNTTTTTTTTTTTTTTTTGGCAACTTGAGCTACTAACCTCCAATCCATTTTAGTCATGTGAATGGAGTTGGGACTCAGATAGCAGCTAGAATACAATTTTCGCTCTTTTAAAGGACCATACCATCCATTTTGCATGTTTGAGCCCAATATATTCAATTTTCATACATGTAANTTTTAAAGGACCATACCATCCATTTTGCATGTTTGAGCCCAATATATTCAATTTTCATACATGTAAGGTTACAACCATTTCCCAAAGGATAACACTGTATTTCTGCTTTCCTGATATTTTGCAAAATCTCTTAATCTTTCAAAATTGAATATTCTAAACGATACACCCATCTTAAAAATTGATGTTTCACCTGCTAATAGTTACGCAAAATTAGGAAGTCACAGTCGTTAAAATTTTTCAATAAAGGTAGGTCTTGTTTTGGGACTATATTCCTTGGTGGAGACATACATTCACTCCGCGCTTTTTATTGTGCTTAAACGCTAAAATTACAAAACTTAAAAAAAAAACAAAAAAAACCTGAATACACATCTTGTTCATGATGTTGGATTATCTATCCCAAGAACGTTTCAAGTAGCAACAAGTTGATTTTAATAGCGTACCAGAATGAACTGAAACCAGTGGCGGTCTGGGAGGTAGGAAAAACATTTTTAACTCACCATTCCAGTAATATGCTTTGGGAAATGATTGTCAGTAACATTACATGTGTGAAAACTGAATACATTAGGTTCAAACATGCAAAATGGATGGTATGGTCCTTTAAGGTACCCATAAAGATATGTATTTTTATGGGTACCTTTATGAGCCGTGGTAGGCAGTTGTGCCACGGGTGCTTCAAAAATATGCATTTTCCTACAAAATAAAAAAAAATGGTGATTTCACTGATTTGAATCCCATCGTAGGAAACCTAAATCAGGGAAATTATGTGTTTGGTAAGAAAAGAAACCTCAGTCACCAGAAAAATAGATGTAACACAAAGGCATAAAATCTTTCCTCATCTGGTCAAAAGGTTTGAGTGAAACCAGGATGGTACAATTATTACATAAACTATTCGCAACCAGAGGATCCAGTTACAAGAGTGTGGCACCCTGCTGTGTTCCAGTCCCACGCTACGTGAGCTGACTAGGAGGTTTCGCTCACCACGAGGTCTCGCACTGCCTGGAAAGCTGCAACCATGGAGCTCAGCTGGATCTTCTCACTGGTTCCTGAGGCCAACCTGTGTCTGAGGAAGAGGTGCGTCTTTGTCACAATGAGAGTAAAGGTAACTTTTCTAAACACCCTGACGCCTTTGTGATGTTAAAGGACCATACAGGCGATTTTGCACATTGAAGCCAAACAAATACTGTCTGCAGTTTGCAATTTCCAAAAAAACATATTTTAGTTTTCCTGTTATTATGCCAAATCCTCTAATCTTTCAAAATCGAATGCTGAGGTGATACACCCACCTTAAAATTCAATGTTTGGCCTGTTAACGCTGGACCAAACCTGAAAGTGTCAAATGTGTTTGGAACAGATTTTGGGGGTTAATATTGCCATCTGTAGTTAGTGTGTAACTACATGGCTTTACTTACTCAATGTCAGCCAACTTGATGAGCAGACCCATCCGAACAGCAGGAGGAAAGTCAACTGTAAGATGAAAACGGGGAAGAATGAAATGATTATAAACACTTATACAATAGCGCTGCTGTGAAATGATACTTCCAGATTATCAAATAGTGGTTAAACATGATAAACTCTAATTTCTACTATGTCCCATGGTCTTCTTAAAACTTCACCTTAGTGACCCATATGCTAAAGACACGATAGGTGATATAGACAACTCTGCATTTAACTCTATTGACTCATTTGAAGTCATTGTGTTAGATTTCTGTCACTCGTGCTTCATCAGACCTTCTTAAAGGACCATACTGGCCATTTTGCATGTTTGAGCCTAATATATTCAATTTTCATACACGTAAGGTTACTGACAATCATTTCCCAAAGCATGCTACTGAAACAGAGAATTAAATTTTTTTTTTTCCTACCTTCCAGACCTCCATTGGTTTCAGTTCATTCTGGTATGCTATTAAAATCAACTTGTTGATACTTGAAACGTTCTTGGGATAGGTAATCCATTATCGTGAACAACAAGTTTATTCAGGTTTTTTCAAAGTTTCATAATTTTAGTGTTTAAGAGCAATAAAAAGCGTGGAGTGAACGTATGTCTCCACCGGGGAATAAAAGCAGACCTGCGTTTATCAAAAAATTTAAACGACCCTGACATCAAAAGGCTGTTAGCAGGCGAAACATTGATTTTTAAGGTGGGTGGATCGCTTGAATATTTGATTTTGAAAGATTAAGAGATTTTGCAAAATATCAGGAAAGCTGAAATACGGTTTTGTCCTTTGGGAAATTATTGCCAGTAATGTAACATGTATGAAAATTGAACATATTAGGCTCAAACATGCAAAATGACCAGTATGGTCCTTTAAGGCTCACTTTTGCTGATACCTTTAACTCTCATTTCTTTCAGACAACGTGTTGCCACAGACATTTTTTCAGCCCCGCACGGGTCTTTACCTCTGTGTATGAGCAGATGAACCTCGGTGAGGATGTCATGCAGGGCCAGGCCTTTCAGAGTCTTCAGCTGAAGGATCTCTGTAGAGGATCATGCTAAGGAGCATCAACTGAACTGACGTCTGTGGTTGTCCTGTGAACCAAACCTTCATTTCTCACAAAACTTTAATCAAATTTCAATATTAACAGTCAAACATGGAGCATGATTTAAGCAGAATAAAGCATAAATATACTGACATAAAGGTTTTGATTTCTTAAGATGGGAAATTTGTCTCCATAAATGCTCCGTGCATGAAAGATGCTAAAGGATACGGTTGTACGCTGTGGTAAAATCTTTGTTGAGGGACCAGTCAAGGATGTTGGCGATGTCTGAGCGGAGGGGGTGACCTGTGCAGGTGTACACCGTGTCCTCTGTGATCTTCCCGTACGCCATGCTGGTGCTCTGAAATCACAGCACTCAAGGTGAATGAATAAAGTAGGAAGCAAACGGGGAAAAGGAAGAAAGAAGAAAGAAGAAAACATAAAACAAGACAGAAGGCCGAGTGAACAAAAGGAAGGAAGACAAAAAACTGAGGAAGCAAGGGGAAAAAGTAATCAGGACACTATCCAGAACTCCTTAGAAAATATCAAAAAAAGTATGTCATCGAGCTGATTTTCTCAAGAGTCATTTCATAAAGGAAGTTTGGAGAAACCACACACACACACACACACACACAATGTAACTTTCAAGGCAAAAATGCATCTTTAAAGGCTGTAATTTGGTTTCTATCTCATTCTTTCACAGCCCCCAAGAGAAACTTTTCTCTTTTCTACTTCTGATACCTCCTTTTGGCTGTAATTGGTCCAAACATCACGTGGCTGGTTACGTCAGCCTTGTGGATCAGTGGGCAGAGCTCCACATTTTATATGTGCTTTTTTTTTTTTTTTNTTTTTTTTTTTTTTGCTTCATTCACTACTTGCTGTTGAAGCAACATGTCTAAACTCTGTGTTTGTCCAATAAACAGAAACTTTTCCGTTGTTCTTCCTGCTCTGATTTAGAAGATAAATGCACCGTCTCCTTTTCTATCTCCTTTGCCTTCTTTTTATTGCTAAGCAAAGTACAAAGACTAGTTCAGTTCTGTAGCATATTTTTTCCTTCTTATCCAAATGTACTTAATTGAGCTTATTTCTCCACCTCTGCGGCTTTGCTCGTACCTGCAGTATGTTCAGCGATCTCCTCATATCACCTGATGACAAGGTCACGATGGCCTTCATTCCATCTGGAGTTGTGTCAATACTAAGGGAAAAAAAGATTGCATCGTCAAATTGCGATACCTGGTGTAAAAATATAAACTAATGAGATCATGATGACAGGCTCCTGATATGACATCACACACATGATGTGCTATACCAAACTACCATTTTAAACAATTTAACAACATCACTGGTAAAATACACATTATGTAATGGGACTTACCGTAATATCCCATCTAAAGCACAATTGTTCTCATTCAGTTATTGCTCTCTGTTCCATTTGTACATTACAGTAAAAACTGCCTGATATATTAAATGTGCGCTGAATGGAAGACTGGTTCTTATTGGTTTAGCAAACAGCTTAGAAATGTTTTGAGGTTTACCTTTTTTTTTTTTTCCGCTGATGAAAACCTTTAAAAGCTAAATTCTCATAGGGAGTTTGGCTTTAAGGTTTCCTGTACCAGAGTCACCTTCATATGTCATCATAACCTGCTCATTACTAAACGCTCCTCCAAAACAGAAAAGTAATATACTGTGTAGATGCCACCAACCTCCTTGCTGACACTCTCATTATCGCACCTCAAAACAATAACATTAACAATTTAGTGATGTTTAAAATGACAAGCAGCACTTTTAATTCCCATCCACACACATACACACACCTCTCCTGCTGGATCACGCGCTCCAGCCGTGGGATCATCTGGTCCGGGGAAAGGGGGCCAAAGCGAAACCTGGTGCAGCGTGACTGCAGGGCTGGGATGATTTTGGACAGGTAGTTGCAGATCAGACAGAATCGAGTGTTTTCTGTGAACTTCTCAATCACTGAGCCAGAGAGAGAGAGAACAAGAGCAAAAGGGAGCATAAAAAAGAAATGAGGACAAGTATTTATATTATAATCATATTATAATTTAAAGACAAAAGCAGAGGCAATATGACTTCCACAATCAGACTGATCTTGTATTTTAATAATGAATATCAGGCTGTAACAAGCAGACGACCAGTAATTCAGCAACAGCCAAACTCTCTGGCTGTTCAGCCCAACCGTGCGCTTCACAGCGGGTGACGCCCCGGCGAACAGATGGCTTACCTCGCCGCAGTGCATTCTGGGCATCCTGGGTCATGGCATCCGCCTCGTCCAGTATCACCAACTTGAATCCTTTCCTGGAGGACAAAAGGGACAGAAAAAAATTTCCTTTTGTGGTTATGTTGTAGAAGATAACAAATCCATTTCCGAATGGAAAGTTATGAATGCAATGACTATTTCAGGAATGGGATGGTAGTCTTACTTGAATATGGTCCTGGTGCTGGCAAAACTCAAAATAGGCCCTCGAACGACATCGATACCTCTGTCATCTGACGCGTTTAGCTACAAAACAAAAGCAGAAATCAAAAAGCTCTGTTAAAATTCAGTCATTTTACAACCTTAGGTCTTTTTTTGTAGTTCTGGCTATTAATCATATTGGTTATGATAACATTTTAATTATCAATTTAACTATTGAGATCCAGGGACAAGAACATATGCTGGAACTGAGAGGAGCTGAGCAGCAACATGAGCGATGAGGCGATTAGACAGGATGGAAACAGACTCTCAGTTTTATCATAATCTACATATTTAGAAGAGAATTTCTTACACAAACTGAGCTTTGTAAATATGTAAAACAACTGACAAACTTTCATTTTTGTGTTGTTGTGCTTACCACTGCTGTGAGCACACAATTTTTTAATGCAAAGAGCATTGAAATTGCTGGTGCATGCTTTTTCACTTTTGGTTTTACTTCTAACTAAATATTTAAGAAAACATGGTTAAACTGGGAACTTTTTTTTATTTATTTTTTATTTTTTTTACAAAGTTTATAATTGATGTTTTGTGCTGCTGCCTTGCTGGACTCTGTTCTATCAATGTTGATGCTGTTTTCATTACCGATAAAAATGCTGGCCAAAATTATGAAAACATGATCCAGGTTGTAAAAAAAGAAAAAACTGAATTTTCTTTTAAACTAGAGAAAATGTCAGTTGTAAAGAGCAGCTGATGCCTTTGTATTCCAATAAACCAAAAGCTTGTCATGAGCTGCTGAAATGTACCTCCAGCACCATGGAGTTAAACTCTCTGTCCTTGTACAGCTGCTTGGCACAGGCGAGGATGGTAGAGGTTTTTCCCGTCCCAGGAGGCCCATAGAACAAGAGGTGAGGAAGCCTTTCCTCGCTGATAAACCTCTGGACTACAAAGATGAGGAAAAGTCCATAAGAGTTTGAATATGAGTGGTATCGTTTGACAGAGCATGTTAACATTAGCGTTTAAGAGATGAGAAGTGTGATGATTTGACTGAAAATAAGACGGAACCACCAAATGAAACTTCAATAGTAGCAGCTGACCCTTGACCTTCCTTGGGTCAACAGAATGACAAGTAAACAAGAGAGCTCAATAAGAAACAATAAGATCAGAAAATATTACTATTATATTACCTTTCGTTCCATCCTCTTTTCTTTTTTCCTTCGTCACTTCATTAATTTACTTACTTTTCTCCTTCAACTAATGCAAAAGCATAAAAATCCCCCAAAATGGAGATCTAAAGTTCTCACCAACAGCAAAAGTCTACTCCTTTAAACAGTCAGTACTTTTATTGTTGATAGTTGATTATTATGAATGCTTGTAAACTTTCACTAAAGTACAATGAATGCAACAACTTTACTTATGATGAAGTATTGCTACTTTTGCTGAGTATGTCTAAACTGCAGATATTTTTGCAAATTACAAATCCCAAATGTAACTTCTGCTTCAGGTAATAAATATATTCAGGTTTTAATTTTAATTCATCGCACTCAATTAAAAGATAATGTTCCTGTTGAACCTGTTATGAGTGAGGATTATACATTGCTGTGGTGATGCTTATACTTACTGGTGCTTAGAATATCTTTGTGTGAGATCAGATCATCAAGAGTCTGCGGTCTGTATTTTTCAACCCTGGATTACAAATCAAAGACACCCGTTAATCAATACTACACTGATGACTACTACTTCTGATGATTAACTGTTTGCAGTACAGTAAATGCCGCATATATTATCTACCTGGTGTTCTCTTAAATAGAGAACTTCTTTAAAATATCTATCAATTTAAACTCGGCTTGCTTATCGGTACAAATGCATCAACATATGCTCTGATCCTCTTGTCAATTCCGCATTGATATAATCCTCCAAACAGCAATGTGTTTTACAAAATCTTCACTTTGTAATCTTTCATCGTGCTCGCTGCAGCATCTTGGACAAGGAAGGTTGACGTGACGAGCAGTTCTACAAATTAAGATTACTTTTAATTTGGCGCTATTTTCTGCCTTATCTGTATGCCGAATTAAAACTTTGCTCATAGAGTTACACATTCTGTCTTTACATTTATGAGGAATACGTCTTTATTAAGCATAATATAGTTTAAAGTCCAAAACAGGAATGAGAAGACGTATTGAGGTATGCTGTTAATTTTAGCTTGAATCATGAACACCGATTAGCTAGCTAGTACTATATGCCCCTTTATAGTAAACAACAGTACTGCAGTACATTCAGCTCACCATGGTAAATTTCTGGGCTGTAACGGTACTCTACTGGTAGAAGCCATTTGTCCAGTTAAATGTTAAATAGGCTCAAAACTAGCGTGTTGAAAACTTCCGCTACTGCGTTTGATCTGTTAGTCACGTTTGGCGCGCTCCACAACAAAACGTACGTCTTACGTAATGGTCAGCAACCAATAGGATCACTTTTCTGGAGTGCTGTGGGCGGTGTCAGTGAAAACTTTCTAAATAAAAGCAGGCGGTGAAAGACATATTTGGGTAATTCTCACGAGAGTGGGTTGAGTCTCAGCTAAATTTCAAGTGATCGATACAGTATCACA